>CM062827.1:16676162-16827497 GCA_031772345.1 Himalopsyche anomala | reverse complement strand
AAAAAAAAAAAAAAAAAAAAAAACAAAAAAAAAAAACTAAAAAAAAAATAAAAAAATAAAAAAAAACAAAAAAAACAAAAAAAAAAAAAAAAAAAAAAAAAAAAAAAAAAAAAAAAAATAAAAAAATAAATGAATATAAAACACAAAAAAAAAAAGTAAAAAGAAAAAAAAAAAAAAAAAAATAAATAATATAAAAAACCAAAATACATTAAAAAAAACAATATAAAAAATAAAAAAAATAAAACAAAAAAAAAAAGACAATAAACAATACAAATAAAAAAAACTAAAAAACCAATATAAACAACTATAAAAAAAAATAGAATATATAAATAAAAGATATAATTAAGAAAAATAAAAAAAAAAAAAAATTATCTAACAAATTAAAAAAAAAAATTGAATAAAAATAAAAAAAAAAACTACTGAAAAAGAATATATTATAAGAAGTTAAAAAAATAATAGAAAGATCAAAAAAAAAAAAAAAATAAAAAAAAAAAAAAAAAAAAGCAAACAAAAAAAAAAAAAAAATTAAGAAAAAAACAACAAAATACAAAAAAAAGAAAACAAATAAAACAAAAATAATAAAATATACATAAAAAAAAAAAATAAAAAATTAACACAACATTTATTGATTCTGAGGCGGTACGAAGTTTGTCGGGCCAGCTAGTAATATATATATTCGAGCATTTGATTTTAAACATGCAGAATCATTTTCCATTAAATTCTCCCAATAAAAGTTGAGTGAATTTTAAAATACCATTGTGTCAATAGATCGTAAAGAAAAATTGTAAAAACTGTTATGAGATATTCATATCAAAATGTTTTGTTTTTCAAACTGTATCATCAGAAGAAGCACAGAAATTTATGAAATTGATTTTTTTCATAAACACGTCAAAAAATTTGATTACATTGTATGTATTTGATTTTTATAGCAAGATTTATGAGCCTTAGTTACTCTACCTACAGTTTTTGTCTTTGCGGTGTTTAAACAAAACATTGTTTATTTTTAAGTGATCGGTTGGTACACGAATATAAAACATCGATTTACTCAAAAAAAATATTACAAATTGACAAAAGAGTATTGGGTACTATTATATTTTAAACGCTTATGTTTTTAAAAGAAGTTATGCTAACTAGAACGCATTCCATTATTCCAATTAAAGAGTTATTCAACAGTCTAAAATTACTAAATGTTAACCAACTCCAAGGAATGTATGATACGACAGAAATATTTTAGAAAAAAGACAAACCATACTTAATGAACACGCAGATCTTTTATTTCTTCTACAATGAAAAAAGAACATTATTTTTTCATTTACTTAATCTAATTTAACTTCCGTATTTTTCCGACAACACAGTAGTGTGCATATAGAGACGAATCAAATTATAAAAAGCACATACAATAACACAGTAATAAAAGCTTCTAATCGCATGACTCCTTTAAGCTCACCCTTTTAAAAGAGTGTTAAATTTCACGAGGGATGATCCTCCCGAGTGATCAGTGATCGCCGTGATGCAAGTTGCAACAAACCCCCAGGGCACATTGGATGACAACCTTTTATATTTGTTACCTAAATTCAAAACGTACTGAACGCGGTCAATAACATAAATTGATTCCTACTTAAGAAAAAAAATCATTTTAAAATAACATATCAACCATTTCAAATGTGACGTGTTTCGAATGGGGATTTTGGAAATGGACCATACAGCATTTTTTTTTGAATTATAAAAATATAATAGTTTCTATGCTATTCATCGAAAAAATATTTCATTATTTTTTTATATGTACATGTACATATCGACTGTGGAAAGGAAAATGGACGTAACCCACAGTTTCTTCAAAACAGCTTTTTTTCGATAATCACAATGTATCCAACTTGATCCACGTTCTATCAAAATGATGTAAGCTTCAAATGCTGAATTAGTATTTAAATTTAGCTTTTAAGTTTGAAAAAAGATCGGCTTGTGAAAATTGAAACCAAGAAAAAAGACTGAAAAAAAAGGTTTTATATTAGACACCATGTCAATTAAACACCAGTTTAGAAGTATCCGTGCACTTCAATGTAGTGTTTATTTCATAATTTTCATATAGCCGAAAATCATCAAAACACATTTTTTGTGCCTCCTGTAAAATTTTCTATGTGTGGGTTTCATCCTTTTTCCTTTCCACAGTCGATATGAAATAATGAAACCGTTACAATATAAAATTTAATTTTATTACATTGTTATTCCACTTGTATTAAAAAATGTGACACGTGTTTCGCTTCTTTGAAAAGCATCGCAAGGCTTACGAAAAAAAATATGCTAATCCTTAAATTACAAATTACAAAATAACAGCAGCAGTATTTTCTTTTTCTACTGGACTTACTCATTATAAATAAATCCCACTGGTGATTCGTCCATCATATTGTAAATGTTATTTACTAATATTTCCTTCCTATTTATTAATGATTTTATTAATTTCCATAAACTCCAAGGTATTCATTATTAACCCTTTATTATTTACTAGATGGAGTATTTTAACATATTTGATTTTATCAAAATTGTGATCATTGTTTATCAAATGATTCGCAAACTCTGAACAATTATTATAAAAATCAATTTGTTTATTTGACAATTACGAAATACATGAGTATTTTTTTTACGAGAAAAAAAAATATTATTGGTTTATCTACCACTTATCATGTGAAGTTTATTTCATAAAATAATAAATATAACGTAGGAATGTTAAATACGTAAAAAAAGATCTCCCAAAAAGTATTTAAGAATTCCATATACTTGAATAAGCTTTCATTATTATATTTTGAGTTAATTACGTAAAAAATCTTTATACTTCGTAAAAGAAGCTTATGTTTGTAACCACTATATCAGGTTTTGTTAAATCATATAATAAAAGCTTCGAGAAAACTTTTATGTAGCGGCTAGTATGGAAAAGTTCGCAGGGGTGGCACGCCCCAGAGCTTTCGGGGGATTAAGGCATTAAACAAATATTACGAGAGGTGAGGCGTATTACGATTTATGAGTGGCATCCCCTACTACCGATGATGACGTTTCATTTACACCCTTGGCAAGTATTAAAGGGTGCTTTTAAGAGGAATCAGATTTTATTGCTTTTGTTAGTTCGACAAATTTGAACAAATCGATACTCTCATATATTTTCGTATTTACAGCATCTTTCATAACTGGGTCACTGTCGAAATATTTTTTGTTAATGCCTTTATCGACACCTTACCTACAACATATATGGAACATTTTGAGAACCACACTATTCAGATATAATATCCAAATCATTGCGATATTTATAATATACGAAAAGGGTTCGTTTGTGAAACCGTTACCAACAAAAAATGTGAATTTATAACGAGGCATCAATAGAATTTGACTAACAATAATTAGCTGTAAGTCAGTCATTCAACCTCTCTTTTCAAATTAAGCAAGGACAGACTAGTGGCTTTTCATTGTGGAAGGAAAAAATATTAAGAACAAGTTAAATGAATAAGATCTGCGCCCTATTTCCAGGACGGCATGTGAGATAGTAAGGAAGGAATAAAAACACCACAAACGTCCATGCTTTTGAATACGAATTCATACATCGATTGAAAAATTAATGAATATTAATTTCTGTGTAACCTGTCATTCTTAAGCAGATACTTTTTTCTTATAAATTTCCTTAATGATAACCACCCATTCAGTTAGTACTCCTAACCAAAAAACAGTAATCATTTCTTTTCTCGACTAAGATTAATAATTAAACTTTTGGCAAAGTAAAAATACAAGCGTAAGAAAATATTTTTCATTTAACAAAAACAGTATTCTCTGAAAGTTATATAGAAGTAACATAATGCTAACACAATGAATTTATTGCATATTTGATTGCATTCTATAATACACAAATAGTATGAATAAAAATTCTTTCATCCGCTGTCATATGTGTGCATAAATAAAATTAATAACAAGCCTTGTACTTGAGTGATCTAAGCTTATGGGATTAAAAATAATAAAAAATCAATATGGCGGTATTACCTTGGAGGGCGTAGGCCTGCTTTAGAGGCTGTGGCCCCGACGCCACTGAGACGCCCTGCCGTGAGGAATTGTGCAGAGATAGCGCCCCCAACAGATCCAACTCAGCGGCTGCAACATACAAACAAAAGAAATTATTAATTAAATAAATGAGAATAGGGATTAACAATAATACAAGAATATACGAAGTTATTGAAAAAAAATATTTTGAACATTTTCATTCATGGAATTAAGGAGTTAATCATGTAATAGAAACAAAATATTACACCTTCAACACTCTTGCCAAGCAATATAGAATTTAATATATTTATAGTTTGAATAGAAGGTTGGCAAAAATTGTATTAAATCACATGAAAAAAAACTGAACGGTGTACGTTTATTTCTGTTTAAATTATATTTCAATAATCTTTGTATCAGTGAACTGACCTGCAAAAGCTAGCTCATGCAGGAAATATCAATATATTTTCTCGTGGTAAACCAGAAAAAATGAAACACTAAAAAATATTGTAAGAAACTATTCACTTTCAAAGCCATATAAATTTAATAATTTTGACGATATACTATATATATCGAAATACAGCAATATGATGATGAACAAACTTATAAAATTACAATTCATAACTTAGTTATTCCACAGCCTGTGTAACAAATTGTGACACCGTTTTGCGCTCTTTGAGAAGCATCATAATACAAATGTTTTGTACATAATTTGAAAATTAAAATCAAGTTTTAGTTTGCTAATAAATAAACTTACAATAATTTGTCTGAATATACTTCTCAAATAAGGGGACAACGTGTAACAATGTGTCGCAGAACCAGTGGAATTACTAAATTATCAATTTTATATTAATTACTGTATTAAAACAAAGCTCTTAAATATTATTGTTTTATGCTTCTGCGTTTCCACGGAACGTTTTCATAATAAGTGAATTATTGTTTTACAACTATAAAAACGAAGACTTAAAAAAATTCATAACATCGACAAATTACCACTGATCAAAGAACGGTGAGTTTCAAAAAAATCCTACGAAATTCGGTTAAGGGCGCTCCATTTTCAATTTTGTCATGTTATAAATAGCTTACAGGTCAATATTGTTTTTTTATAAATTTAATAAAATGGCGATGACTCGACATCGCCCTCGCTCGCGACAGTTGGTGCAATAACCGGTAGTGTTTTATTTTTTACAAACAAAAAATAAATAATACACTAATGCCGAACGTGTGATCCAAGTAATTCGACCGCTAATGTCAGTGCGGTAAAGAAAGGCGCACACTTGCACTTCCTTGCCCAATGCAACCTACACATTCGGAAGTTTCGCAGGACCTTAACCACTGTAGAGAGATTCTATTAGCCGCATTTACACAGGCACTTTCGCGTGCGATTAAGTGGTTATGTACTTCATATATCCTAGTCCTAGTGCGATGAGAATTTTTAATTGATTTATCGATTTCTGTTTAAAGTCATGGGTGTTTTTGATGTCTAAAAAACCTATCTCATCCGTTAATTCTAATATATCAAGAAGTAACGAGAGCAATTAGATAACCACTAACTCTATCATTTATATCTTTACTATCTTAGAAAAAAAGAGAGGTTGAGCAACATACTAATAATCAGTTATCCAAAAAAAACTTCTGTTGATAAATTAGGAGGCTTAAAAAAAGAATTTTTATTATACAATAGGACCTAATTTAAGATTTCGACTGAAGGTGCTTGGTGGAATTTCAATATTAAATTTGAATCGTTCAAATTATGTACACTCCCACAGATTTTGTCACCAACGACCCGGGTTTCGCCTTTCGGCATCTTCAGGCGTTCAAGTGCACGGATGAACTTGAACGGATGAACTTGTCAGTTCAAGTGCATCCGTGCACTTGAACGCCTGAAGATGCCGAAAGGCGAAACCCGGGTCGTTAGTGACAAAATCTGTGGGAGTGTACATAATTTGAACGATTCAAATTTAATAGCACCTAAATTCCAAATAAACTATTCCATAAAATAAAATATTCCATATTTTTAAAAAAATATTTGTCATGCGGAAGTTTTGTCAGAAACCAAGAAGTTCGATACAATAATTAGCATGTAATGCCAGAAGGCTAATATATAAGCAAGCTTTCGTAGCCTAGCAGTAAAAGCTCAGCAATTTAATTAACGTTTACACGTTTAATTTCTGTACCCAACATGCATGTCAAATTTGATATTAGATCTACGGTAAAAGTGTCTTTAATGAATTATCCTTGTGAGTTCTCGGGATATATTATTTAATATTTTGTTGGTGATTTAAAAACCAAATCTGCCACACTAGAAATGTACTGCATCACCAAGTATTATTTTATAATTAAAAATTAGTAATTTAGAGAGAAAATCTGAAATTTAAATTTTCACTTTGAAAAAATAGAGAAAGCTTAATAACAGTTAGCAACTGAATTGGAAAAATAATATTATTTCTCATATAATCGCTTTTCACTTTGCGATCAAGCCTTGTAAAAAATCTTCCAGTGTATACTAAAAGTGATTAAAGGTCCCCGCGAAAGAAACGATAATTCACCCCTTATAAATTCCATATGGTGCCAAACTAACTTTTAGGGTGACCGAACTTGCGATGCATTAATTTTTGAGATTATATTCAGAAGTAAACTGGTAGGAATATTCAAAGGTACACCTTAGAGTAATGTGATAATATTAAGACGGGAAGTGAAACCAATATGATTTGACAATCTCTCAAGAGTTTGGAATACATTAGCAAGTTGATCGTCTGTTTACCGCTAGAAAATCAATCGTAAAAAAAAAAGTTTAATAACAATTAAGATTTACAACAATAAAATAACTGTATAGTTTAATTATGACTTTTAATGTGTTTACATGTCAAAACACGATTAAAGGAATTAGATTAAAAAACAGACTCTTTTGCACTTACTCCACAATTATTTATTTAGATCAGGCCGATTTCTCTCATCTTAAGCCTTTTCATTTGATGCAAATGGAAGAAATAATTGATGAATATATAAAAAAGAGTGATGATTGAAACCGGTATTTTATAAATAATTATAGAATATGTACAAAAGAGTGTTTTTTTATAATTTTTAAATTTAAACTATGAATGAATGCTAAGATTATTTTGTCTGTAAAAGGATCTGTAGTTTGTTTTAAATAATTTTATTGCTGAATGTTTTTAGTATGTATACTAAATTTTATTACATTATATATGCCTTAGGATTGTGAATAAATTATATCTAATTTAAATTTAAATGGATAACAATTAAACTTTCTTTTATTTTGTTGCATAAAATGACTGTAAAAAAAGTAATGTCACAAATTGTTTAATAAATATAATTAAATTTTCCGGTAATCAGTCACTTAAACTGATTCTCTAATGAAAATAATATGCAAAGTGAACTTGTTGAACGCGTATTTAAATTTACGGATTTTTCCTAAAATTTACATATTCACGCCTAACGATAACAGCGTCCCAAGTGGCTAAAGGGTTTTTAAAGTACATATATCCATGATTCATGAATAATAAAATCCGCCTCTCTTATCGAGCGATGTCGTTTTTTAACATTTTTTTATCGCCGACCCATTTTACCCATTTTTTTGATCGTGGAAATTCACCAGTGAAAAGAAAATCTCAGAGGGAAGTAATAAATTTGATTTAACTGATGGTGTGAGTTTCAAACGCTTTTAAAGCGATTTTACTGTAATAAATTTTAAAGTATTAACTCATTTAATAATAGAGGTTGTGGTAATTTGGTTTTATTAAACCATGCCTTCAATTATTACATTTAACAGTAGCACAGAAGTTTACGTGATTTAATTTGGACGACAATTTCTTTCATTTTAATTATCATAAACGGGTTGTCAACTATTTTACGGTTTTTCAATATCATATTTTATTCACATAGAGTAGTAAAACGTTCATAAATATTGCTTTATTAAAATTGTATTTAGTAACATTAAGGTTCGTATCTATCTATCTTGTCAGTATATCTAAATTAACTTTTAGGCAGTATTATTAGATATTTATCATGTATAAAGATTACGCACAATTTATAACAATGTGTTTTAAAATTACGGCAGAACCTTAAGTTGTTGTTGACAATCAAACTTAACCTAACCTAACCAATTTTTATAATGAGGAATATTGACAAAATTAAAAAGAAATCGACCTTCTATGTTTGTGCTGACCTAACATATTAGATTAATACCGACCATTCGCTTATTAAAATACTGACCATTGAATTATTTAAATATTAGCATTATTTTACGATAAGGCAGGAATAGATTTCGTTGTCAATATCAGAGGAAATGGTGTCACTCTTTTTAAATAAAGACAGAATGAAATTAAATTGAGAAATATGTTCACCTTTATAACAAAGCAACTACTGTTGATAGTATTTAACATGATTAGTGTATTACTCAGCTTGAATCAGCCAATTTAAATAACGTATTAAAAAACATAGTTTCCAAACGCATTTTTGACTGAAAAGATTTCGGTATTTATCAATTCTCATTAATGAAACGAAGAAGTATTACAACTTATTTTAAACAAACGTATAATATACTGGATTAAAAATTATACGTCACACGATAAACAAGAACTATGTAAGTAAGATTTTTTTTTAAATACGTTACGTTGCTTACACTTTTAAAGTGTATAGCATCAAAAATTAACTATGTATAAAAGTCTTGAATATAAAACGTGTTTTATTATTTATTCATATCAATACATTAATAACTGAGATATATTTTTTAATAAATCAAAGTCACCGCTGAATCATTCGGATGCAAGATATTATTTTTATCTAGTAATTTGAATAAACTTAACATGGTGGCCACTCATAATAACACAAGTGTTATTTTATAAACTAGTCAATTTCATATTACACGCGATACCCAATTATTGTATAAGATAACTGTTATCAACTAAGGTAAGTTATTTTAGTTTCTCAATTGTGGTGTTTTTTTTTACTAGAATCAGGTATACAAAATAACCCGAAATATAATTTAAATTTAACAATGCCGCAATTCGTGGGACCCGTACCGGTGTAAATAATATCCGCCGACCATCAAAAGTTCATTCTGTGACGTGTATGTGTATATCCACCCGCTGAACTTTACCAGTCTGCGCGGTCATACATGGAAGTGGCACCACTTCCCCATGTTCCGGTGTCGAGTAAGATATGCCTGCCTGCAACCAACAGCGTATGTGGCCCGTGAAGCGAGACCACACCCGGCGCGTCACCTGTTTATTCACCGTACTGCGTTGTTCTACTGCGATACCTTCTGCTCTATTATGACTAGCACATGTATGATTTCACATCTCCGTCTAAAGGGGCAGTTTGCCGTTCTTATTTGCAGTCCATTAATGAACTAAAACAAGCAAAGCTTGGCTATTTTCCTCAAATGACACTTTTAAAAGCATCCTTTTAAAAGCTTTAACAGACGAACTTTTTCATGTTTAAAAGTGCCGCTTGTGTGGTCGAGTGGTCAACGTTGTTGGCTACCGCCACGGATGTTACGGGTTCAAATCCCAGTACGGGCAGTTTTATAAATTGATTTTTCAATCAATTTATGAATTTCTGTTCAAAGGCATGGATGCATGTGATGTCTTGAATTCTCCCCTCCCACCCATCCTATCCTATGAACGGGGCGTATCGAGAGCGTTTAGCTAACCACTAGTCCTGTCCTAGCCGTTTCCTTCTATTCTTACTTTCTTTGGAAAAAGAGAGGTTGAGCAACTGAGTAACAATGTAGAAACACTTCTGTTGAGATAAACTCCATTAGGCGTCCATATGCTCCACATTCGGAGCGGACATGGTAAAAAAAAGTTCAGTTTTGTGAATTATTAATTAAATCAAATGATTATCATAAACAATAATTGAACTTATGTAAAATTAGATAAATGAATGTGGCCTTTAGAAATAAAAAGGTTCCCCACTCCTGCTCTATACCAATATTAATATATGTTACATTTGGACGTTTTCAAATAATCAAATGATACTATTTTGTAGAAAATAAATTATTTGTAATTAATATGTTCATGTTTATTATACTTGTGTGTGTTTTGTTATCAGTATTTATTAAGTTTTATTTCATCCCCATGACTGATAGAAACTCTCGTGACATTCTTCATTTTGAGAGTACATATGTTCTTATTACAGGATAGGGTTAAACAAGCGAGGCAATGCAATGGAGATTATTGCTGCATATTTAATTCAAAATTGTAAAAACCTAACATATGTACATCATTATTGATGGGGACTTGGGAGGCATTAATTAATAGCAATTACAAGAGCTTTTAAAGTACACAAGATGCACGGTTTATATTTGTCACATTAATTTTACTTTCTCTGCCATTTTTGTAAAATCAATAGTGTTAAAAATGTTAAATATAAACAAGCGTGTACTCAGTAAGTGCGAATTTGAAGTAATATTTCTAATAGACTTGGTATTTAACTTATAATGTGTTTAATTATTATAATCGAGTGAAAGTTTGTTTATTATATACTATATATAATATAATTAAGGTCTACAAACTGAAAACTTGTAGAAATGCATATATACGTCATTATTTTAGGTAATTATAATATGTCTCAATTCTCATTAAGATAAAATAATAATACAAGCTTTATTTTTTCTTTGAATAATGAATATCTACTTAAATTGAAAATCTTGATTTATATTTAATATTGTGCTTTCTATGAACTTTATTAAATCGCAATACAATACATTAAATTCATTGAAACATCGAAATATTCAAAAATTTTAGATTATCAAGAGTGTGCATAATACCTGTCGAATTTATGTTCAAATACAACGTTAAATTTTCTACCCATTACTTACACAAAATCTTACATCATTGCCTCAAATGCCTCAAATCGGCACCCTTTAAAAGGGGCTCTTACATGTGTAATAAAAAGAACTTTACAACACATCATAATTATAAGGCGCGTGCCTTGCGGTTGGTTCAACGGTCTCAATAACACGGGAAAGTTTTTTTACCGTATCCTTTCATATTAAATTACCTAGCTAGGTAATGTTTACCTAATTTTGATCGTCGTATACTGAAATCGATGACTAATAAACCAGCCAACTTGCAACCGTATCGATGACATATCATCGTGCTTCAAAATAAACGAAAACATTTATATCGAAGAAAGCAACGTTGTTAATGATAATGACAATAAGCAATTAATACTTACAAAAATATTTAAAAAAAATCTTATTATAATATGTAGTTCACAATCATGACGGAATGAAACAATTTTCTAGGATATAAGTGACAAAATTATACAATTATTAAAAACGATTTAATTATTTCCCTTTATAAAGCTCAGTCGACCTCCTTATAACCTTATTGGAACTACGTTATAGGAATACTACGTTATGAGGTACTACGCACCAAAACATACGCTATAGAAAATTTATATATATGGGGAAAACTTTAGGGAGGTTTACTGTGATTATAATACGTTTTATAAACGTTTAGGGTTTATTAAAACAAAAAAATATTGCTTTGGTAAGATCATATTACGATACTATTATTTTCCTAACGTTTCAGAACCCTTGAGAATAAATACTTTGACATGAATAGCTACAAAGCACCAGTTTATAATATATGTACGTTTATGTAGAATATAATCTATATTCCCTGAATTATCATGACGTATTCATAATTGCTAAATTATCGTAATTTTCATTAAAAACAAAATGAGTATGATTATTATTGTGTGTAACATTTAATTCCCTGACAACAAGTAATTACATTTACGCATAAAATTATACAGAAAATTTTGAGCAGTTATAAGTAGGTGGAGCTTTTAAAAATGTATTATTTTTTTGCAAACTTTGGACATATACACTTGGTAATAAACGAAATATATTATTTATAAACGTGTGGAAAATCAGAACCAAAAAGACAGACGCTGTTAGATACAATTCATGAATTCTAAATTCTCTTAAATTCCCTATAACGGAGTACATGTCACCCCTTTAGTTAAATAGTGCCGTCTGAATTCTTAGATTTACATTATTTAATAACGTACATGGTTGAGTTCAATCTTTATCAAATACTTTCAAGTCATAAATTTAAAAAAATCATTTGTTAAAACAAAAAAATAAGGTTTAATCGGTAATCGGGTAAAAATATCTTCATTTTTAATAATTATAAAATAAAATTTTAACCACAGTTTTGAAGCGATTGTGTTTTCGATAAAAATAAACAACAACTTAAGCATTCGTTTTTTCTGTATTATTTAGAGAAAATATTTGAATACTTTAAAATTAAAAAGTACTAATTACAGCCATATTTTACTCGGCGTGAAATTCGGTATTAGAATACGGCTTTTTTAATTTATACAATATTTGAAATATTTCTAAGATAATTAAAATGTTGACCTGGGATTTTCGTGTACTGAATAGTATTGCAAAAAATATATATTTTTGGCGAACAATTAATACAATTCCGGGTTCTATTTAGTATTTTTTGTAGCTTAATTCAACTCGTCAAATAAATTTTACAACTCAGTAATATTTCTAAGATCTAAGACTATTGAATATGATCTGACATTTCTTTATACAAAATTAAATTGAAGTTTTCTAATTGTGCTCAATAACGTAAAACACTATTTTATTTTATTTTAAGCGATTATTATTATGGCCTGTTTAAATTTAATTAAACGAAGTTAAAATTTAATTTTCCCCAAGATGGTAAAATCGGAGCCACCTAGTGGTGTATTGAGGTGGGGAACTGTAAACGTACGCATTTACTTCAGTTTTATTTTATCAAATTCGAAAATATATACAATGTCCGCTCTCAATGTGGAGCACATGGCTTTCTAATGGAGATGTCTCAACAAGTTTTTCTGCGACAATTGTTTGTTACTTAGTTTCTCAACCTTTCTTTTGAAGAAAGTAGGGATATAAAGGATAGGGCTAGAATAGGACTAGTGGTTGGCTAATCACTCTCGTTATTTTAAAATCGAAGGTAAGTAAGTAATGGTGCATTGTTTAGTTACTGTATAAAAACCGCAAGTCAAAGTTAAATATTGTACGACGTTTAACTAACTAGAGTAACTAGACAGATGTGGTTAAATATTTGTTTGATCAAAGATAACGGCACGTGTTGCAAGAATGTTTGCCGAAAGACAGTAGGCAAATGGCAAGTCGACCTGCACGATATTTGAAAATTTGAAGGGGCTTTGTCTTTGTTTCGGAGAGAGTGTTTCTTTAAAACTTTAGCGTTGAGTGTAGGGGTAGTGACAATTTAAATATAAATTGTATTGGATAATAAACCAGGATAGCATTTTTTGAACGCATGGCATTAGCTAAGTCATAATCTCGGCGTAGTAGAAAATAAAGAAAACGTATTGAAGCTGTGTAACGCTATACAATGTTTTCACAGTTCTACTCGTATTGTGGACCATATGAACTTCTAATGATTATACAGTCACTCTATCATTTTGAGAAATGTTAAAGATCGAATGATGGTGCAAGGAATGCACCAGTATTTTAGTAATCGAGTGTCAAGGAACATCACAGACATCTACGTTTTAGAACACTTATTCATAAATCGATTAAAATCAATATTTTATTATTAAAAGTTAATTTGGGATTTCGAGCCGAGTATCAAAATTTTATCTCTCGATGTCACCTTTTCCGTCGTATCATGACAGTAATACTTTCAATATCTTTGTAAACATATAAAACGTTTCCTCAGTTTCTTTCAATACGGAAGAAAAAAGCTCAGATTTTTTCAATATATTGACAAGTGTTAATATTATTTAATATTTTCTGGCTCATATTTCTTTCACGGAAATGATGACCGCTCATTTTATATCTATCAATCATCCACTCTATCAGCTTGGACGTCATAAGTACATAAATATATTTTATGATATCATAGACAATAAAAGAGGGATTAGAAGAGGAAGTATTACATTTATGGTGAGATGTTATATTGCATTACATCGGTACAATAAATCTAATACAGAGATCAATTTATAATAATCTTTACTTAAAAAATTAAAAATTGTGAAATAAATTGTTGGCTACAAAACTGAATACGAATGAAGGTGTTTTCTTGAAGATTAGTAAAAAGGGAATGATTATATTTCAATTATTCACGTATTGGGATATTGTTTTTTAAAGAAAGTGAAAAATCGTTATATTTGGGTAGCTGCACTTTAAGAGTTTATACAAAAACATACTTTTATTAAACCAGTTTTCGAAATCTAATATTCCCTAAAACCCGGTTTAACTCGGTTTTTTGAAGATTCACTAAACAGTATAATATAATATATAATAAAACAATTGAAGTAACGAAAAAAATATTTATTTTTATTAAATCTTTATTCATATTAAATATATGAACACTACCAAAATTTTATGCAGTGTTACTCTTCAGAAAATATTTTTTTAGAAAACACTAAACGACAACTGACCGATCACTAATTTTGCAACTCGTATAGTTTTAATAATATTATAGAGAAGATCAATTATTTATTTTTTAGAATCGTATATGCTAAATTCTCCGAATCAAAACTGACAAACCTCTTAGCCGAGAAACTGATTAGAGCGATCAGCTACGGTGTAGTTAAAAAATGTTAATAATACAATTGCTTTCCTCGGCCAATTAATCATAATACAGAAAAATATCACATAAGTATCTGCATTATACGATTGGTATCATTACACACCTAAACCTCATTGATAAAAGCCAAATAATTAGTTGATTTTCAGATATTGTGAAAATTATAGACAGATGTATCGATCCAAAAGCAAAGACGAGACTTACTCAATAAAAATAAACTTAACGGGAAATTTGGCGCCAGAGATTCATAATTTAATATAATCTCAACAGAATGGTAACATTATATTCTTTATCCGATTAATGAGAAGCGAAAGCTCTTTCGTGGGAATGAAAAAAGCTTTATAAAACATCAGGGATTCGATTAATTCATTATTATTGGGTGTAAAAAATATTGTCGGGTCCGTAGTGTAGTGGTCAACATCTTTGGCTTCCGTGACGTATCTCGCGGGTTCGAATCCCAGTATGAAGATCATTTTTCAATAGATTTATAGATTTCTGTTCGAAGGCTGTTTGCGATGTTAGAAATTCCCTCCCGCCCTTCCAACTTAAAAAAAAAATATGGCTTAACGAGGGAAATCGCTAACCACTAGTCCTGCCTAGCTTTACTTAATCTTTTTATATCCTTACTTTCTTCAAGAGAAAAGAGGTTGAACAACTGATGAACCAGCTGTTCTCATAGAAAACTTCTGTTGAGATACCTCTATGATGAGGCCATATACTACACATCCCAATGTGGACGTGGATAAAACTTTCAATTTAAAAATTTGACTATAATAGTCAAAATATTAATTACACAAGAAAGACATGGCTTGAATAACAATCTAAAATTTATTATTCACTTTTCTTATTTACTTTTTATTTCATTATATAGTCAGCAAATTTTTTTGCAAGCCCTGAAGAAAGTACAACACAGATCGTGATTTAATATTCCCATCCCTTTGTGACTATTATCTAAATTAAAACTGAAAATAATAACTTGTATCCGAATTTTAATAAACGACAATTATAATGAATTTGTAATTATCAATATAATGAATCTTTCCCACTTACTCTTTAGGCTGTCATTCTTCAATATTATGTATAGTATAGTAAGTCTAGACATTGTTTTATTGAGCGAATTCCGGTAGTCGAAATTTTTCTTTAAAACCAATAAAAAAGACGACAAAAGCTTTTAAAATGCGAGAAGAAGGTCAGAGATATTAATTTGAAGCTTACTACGATATCAAATTTCATAAATGTCGCGATATTAAATCGTGCATCTTGGATTAATGCTGCAGACGATCATAAAAATAGTTCCTTGCAACAGGTATAACTTTTAATGCAAGAACTATGAAAAAAAAGTTCCGATAATAAGAACAAAACATTATAAGATGTTGAAAAATAAATCAGATTTATTAAATCTTCCATTATCGAATTAAAAAATTCGTAGTGGTGTACACCAATCATTTATCATCAATAATTTTGTGACGGCTATTCTATAAGGATAATAACCATTTTTATAATGCTTTTACAAGATGTATCTAAACAAAATAAATATACATTCTTATACTATTAATCTTCGATTGAGTCAAATAATGTACCAAATTATAAAAAAAAAAAAACTTCAAATAATTTGGATTGACGAGTAATCGATTTTAGCTTGTAATTTTTAAGTTGATATTATTTAATTCTGGAAAGTGTACAGTACCCCACAGTCTTATCAACAGTTTTAATGCAATTAAATGAAATGGAATATTCATTTAATATTTGAAATATTTTTTAATTTATAAATTCAATTATCACATTAAGGTTTAACTTGCAAAAGCATATCATTTCACCACTACAAACATATTTATTTTGTTAATTAAAGTATATTTGTTCAATGCATTGAAATATTTAATGTTATTTTTTGTTGATAGAGCTGTATTTTAAGCACTTAGTTTGTAAAGTAATATAAAATGATTTATGAATTTAAACAACAATTGAAAGTGTATAATATAGACGTTTTACTATGCATAGTTTTTTAAAACCTCATTAAATCCATGAAAAAAATGCAAGAGTTGAGGCTTTAATTTACTATAGTTTACTCTTTTTATTACCAATGTCTCTGAGAGGAATATGGAATATTGCCAAAAACCTACAACTATATTGATGCAAAAGTATCGTTTAGAAGCATTATTAATTTTATAGCAGCGTTAGCGCCAAATAATTAAGACATTGGACGCTTGTATAATTTTTACTGCGTAGTGGTATGTTTGAGGCGAGTCGCCGACCGACAGTTGGTGCATTCTTAAAAATGTAAGCTTTAATTTACGAGAACTTTAACAACACATAAATTACAACAGTTTTGTATAATTATTGCAAATAAAATTGTATTTGATTCTTTTGTTTACTAGAATAAATAATATTTAAATTCATTACTTCCTGCCCGAATTCAGAGAGAAAAAAATTGATGGAATATTTTTATTATATATTTACATTTATCACTTCCCACTTTTAAAATATATCAATAATGATTGCACATCATAGCTTTATTAAAATTTAACATTATTTTTATATGAAGTATGTTATATTGACATGATATAAGAGTAACCTAAATGTTCTAAAATTTATCGTATTAGGAGAAAATCGATCAATAATCCGAACATTGAAATTGAGCACAAAAGCTACGTTAGCATAATAATAATTAACGTTGTACATGTTTACACAACAAAAGCTTCTGTGGTGTTAATTAGTTTTCCGATCAATCAATAGCCGCCACACCTGTCGTCTGCGATATCCTATGTATTAATCATCGTATATTTAAGCACCGTCTACAGGAAAAATTCACCCATATATCGTCAGTTATATCCTTACGCATATCGGTACATTTCAAATATCGAATACCACAGTGGATGTAATGAACAATATTTTAGGAAATCATCAGTTTCAAATTTCGAACGAATGCGTTATAATTAATTTATAGAATGAATCAGTTTATTGTAATAGAAGTTTCAACGCTCAATAATTAGATGTTTCTAATCTATAAATAAATAAATATTTTTAGGTGATGATTGACAAAGAATCTGAAAGTATGCATTTTTTAAAAAAATAATCTAAAAGGAATTCGTAAATACAATTTAAAATAATATATTATATTTGTTTCGAATCATATTTATGTCTGTAACGCCAACGTTTCGACACAGAACACCACAAGACAAACACACTCACACGCACTCTTTCTTTCTATGTCTGTGCATCGTGCGCATTGAGCGCACTGAACCAGTGTTGAGCGGTGACTTTCACCTGTTAATATGTGTAACTTGTACTTAATTTATTTTTAATACAATATATAGGAAAGGAAGCTTATGTATTGTTATCTCCAGTACATGTATGATGGGAACATATTTTTCTAATTGAAAATAAATAATAAAAAAAGTATCAATGAATTCTAAAATAAACATTTGATACAACTACTTTAAATATCTTTAAATTTACGTTGACGATTAATTTATAAGGCGAGAGAAAAGAAAAAAAAACCTTAATTGAATTTTAAGTTATGATATAATAATATACCACTCTATACATGAAATGAAAGAACGGAGGGCAATCATAAAATAAAATATAGCCCTTCGAAAAAAGACATTTTATACAGGAATAGTACCTATAAATTTGTGTAATGAACATTTTATAGCAGTCCACAAATATCATTTCTCAATTCAATCGTAATCAAAATCACATTAAGTCTGTTAAAATATTGCGTACATTTGGACGATGTGCATATCAGAGCTTTAAACGACCTGCGGCTTCTAACCAAGAGGGGTAGGCTTCATTAAACTCAACCCTTACGTACTTTAAACGCATTAAAGGATCATTTTATGAACTTTGCAACCCTCTACGATTTGGCAAGAACTTTGAACGCCATTTAGGATGAGCGGGGAGATTATAAACGTAAGTTCAAAATACTGAATATATATTATATATACGCCCACTTGTATTTATAGCTGCTCATTTTGCTACAATTTATTTGCTTAGTTTTAATACAAATCGTTTATCATACCTTGTTTCTATTATTTAACTTTTGTATAGTTATATAATATGACCGTTTCATTGTATTTCTTATCAGTTGACAATTGCTCACAATGAGCGAAACCGGTCCTGATCCAATACATTTTATGTGAAAAAAAGTACTAAAAATGTTTTATTATTTTTATTATAATGGCATTCTACCAAGTATTGACAGTAAACACCTTAAAAGTGATTATAGCTGCTCTTTCAGCGTATGATTTAAAATCATGCATTTCCATCAGCGATATTCAAATTACAATAATTATTATATAGGACTACTAACCAAATTTCAGAGATCATTTAATACTTTTTAAAATATATATTTCTACTTTATTTTTCAGCGCTGTGGAGCCGTAAAGAAATAAGATTACTCCAAATCCGACCATAGATTAAAACATGACTTTAATTATTTTTTAGACTTAGTAGCGTGTAGTGGCACCATTGTTGGCCCTAGCAGCTTGAAAGCACAATTTTTTTAGAAAAATTCGAAGTTATTAGTTTTTACCGAGCACGTGACTACAATTACACCGTCTGACTCCACGACTCCGACTCTACAGCCCTGGTATTTTTATCATTAGTAACTTCAATTCTGGAATCTCGACTGTTTTCGGTAAACTTAGTATTTTACTGAAAGACTCGTATTTAAATCGTATGCTCACATTTTTTTAACAAGTGATTAAAAAATGATTCATCGTTACACGTATTTTGTAAGATTTGTAAAAACTTTATAAAACACAGTCAAGAAGTAATCAGGAACAGAAACACAATTTTCAAATAAAACTATACAATGGAATGAAGGAAAGAACCAAATTACGTGTATATTTTTTTCGTGAGTATACATACACGTAAGCGTGAAAAATACCCACAAAAGGAAAATTCAAAGTTTCCCTTGTCATAAAATTATACAGGCCTACAACAAAATTCTATAGCTTTGTCGATAACAATCGTATAATTTCACAATATCCCACATTTGTGTGGAAGTTTAAGAAAAACCGCTATATTTTCACATCGTTATAATTTGTTATGGCGTCCTTATACGTATCAAAATACACAACGGGTTCTTTTTGATTTATATGCAATATTCATATTTTTTCCAAGCAGTGTACTTAACTTACAAAATCATTATTTTTATAAATATTGTAGTAACTAACACTTGTAATTCATTACAAATGACTGATATTAAAGATAAAAAAAATATTGTTTTTGTACTATTCATACAGGTAGAAGAAGTTTTGAAATATCTTAGATAATTTGATGGACGAATGATATTATATATATATATATATATATTTATTTATCCATGTCCGCATATGGCATCCTAATAAGGGTATCTCAACAGATTTTTTTTTAGATAAAAGACTGTATAGATTTTCTTACACTTTTTTTAAGCATGTCTGCTCCCCATTTGGAGCACATGGACTCATAGTGGAGTCTCGACAGACGTATTTCTCAATCTCTCTCTTTTTCGAATAGAGTACGGATAGAAGGGTAGGACTTGGAGAAGACTAGTGGTTAACTTATCGCTCTCGCTACGTACATTTTTAGGATAGGATATGCCGGAGGTAATTCAAGACATCCAATCTTTTGGAACAATTAAAAATCAATTTATAAAAACGGTAGTAAAGTACGGACGTACTGAGATTCGAACCTATAACCGAATGGAATGTCTTTGATTACTCAACCACACAGCTGGAAATGATGTAATTATGCAAGCCTTTAAATAATATGAATAAAATGTCATAAGGGATAATTTTTAAATCAACAATTCTAATAGATTAACGGTTCCGAAGCACTTGCGGGCTCTACTCTGTCGCTAGTTCGATGGTTTGAATCCCAGAATTGACACTTCGTCCAGTCTCACTTTATCCAAACAATCTTAGAAATAACCTACGATTCATTCATTTCGTGAACCTATTTTCCAATCTAGTTCTAAATCAATCTCAATTATTTGTCAAATCTTAAATTCATAATAATATTCATGAATAGTCATTATAACAGCAGTCAAATATATTATAGTGAATTTTACATCATATTTATCTCACCTTCTATACAATAATAATATATATGTAGATACCGAATAAGTTTATGAGCATATCGTTTAAATTTTTACGCATTTATACTAAGCAGAAGTGCAGAAAATTCAATTTCAAATTCGGAACACATGAAAATAACGTCGCTTACTGAAAACTAAAATGCAGCGATATCAAACATTTTTTTAATAGTGCAGATAAATAAAGTATGTAATATGTATTTAGTAAGCTACATTTATGTTACTCTGATTTGATCTTTGTTGGGAAAATTAAATTCAAACTGAATGTGATTAATATGTCTAAACTATAATTATAACTAATTATTAAGAATTGTAATAAAAAATATTACTGTGGATAATTGATTACACTTAAATTGTGTAGTAGGAAATTTGAGATCATTTTAATCAATTTTCTTCGTTGCATTATTGATGTGGCGATATGAAACAAAATATAATGATGTTTAGTATTGCCTTTATAAATAGTGGTATAATAACTTTTGGAAATTTATAAATGATTTAAAACCTTTATTTGAGATGGAAACTTATTTTTTATCAATCTCCACGTTGCAGTGGGACGCACTACAACCTTAAAGTCATATCATTTCACCGGATAAACAGGTTCAAAGAGAAAAAAATCCAACTAATAAACTAATATAATATACATTTTTTCATGAACTAGAAAATCATGAGCCTAAAACTATTTCCAAGCATGAAGATTTTATTTTCAGAATGCTTACTTTCCTACAGTGAGGACTTGAGCTTTTTATGAATCACTTCTCTTTTCGACAAAATATTTTTTTATTACTAAAGAAAATCATGCTGTCAATGAAGGCTTAGCGGCGTTTCCTAAGTTCACTGTTTGTACAGTATATATAATGAAATACATATGAAATCATAATAATAATCATAATTTTTCTTCACTCTCTAATTTAGTCAATATTCAATTTTTACTATAATTTCCAAAGAATATGCTTATTTTTTTTTTTTGATTGAGCTATTAGCTTTCATCGTACATATTCAATTTGTATTATTCTTTCAAAGTAATGAGCTTAAGCTGGCAAACGATTTAACGAAATCGATGGTTGTCGACAACTTCGATAGAATTTGTAGCCTACCACGGTAATGACCCATCGTAAATATTTTATGCACTTTTTTACGCGTTGCGATATATTTCGAAATTTATTGCCCTGAAAAGGTTATCCTGAGAGATTCCAAGAAAATGTTTGGAATATTTTCTTCAGCGTAAGTGCTTCACTTTGCACATGTTGCAATTTTCCCAGACGGCTTTTTTATATGACACCCGAGTAAAGTAGGATCACCTGGGAAAGCTTTTACATTACGGAGATAGCTTTGAATTTTATTTTTGTTTCTCTTATATTTCTTCGAAAACACACGAGTAAAAAAATGATTATTTTTTGAAATATAGCTAGTTATTACTCGATTTAATATTTAAGGATATCATAAGACGAAAAATTAATCGATTTAGTGTGAAAGCTTTGAACGTTAAACGACAAAGAATCTCAACAATGCTATCACGATTAATGCAATTAATTCTCTAAAATATTTAGCTTAAAAAAACAATTAAATTTGAATCATCCAAAATCATCTTCAGTTAGTAAGTTCACCCGTGCACTTGAACTCCTGAAGATGCCGTAAGGCGAAACCCGGGTCGTTGGTGACAAAACTTGTTTGAATGTTCATAATTTGAACGATTCAAATTTAATATTGAAATTCCACCAAGCACCTTAAGTCGAAATCTTAAATTACAAAAAAAACAATTGATATGAAAAGCTTTTTTGCATTAACAAATGTTTGTAGAATATAGTTAGTTTAAAACAATGACACAACAGTATACAGTGGCGGATTAAGCACTTTGGGGACCCCATCTGCAATAAATTTTGGAGGCCCTGCTTTTTTAATAACATAAAAGTTCTGCAAACCTCTTCTTAGAATAATAATAAATATTGAAATGTAAGGGGTTTTTATAATATATGCTATCTTGGAGGCCCCCAAGATTTTGAGGCCCCAAGCGCGCGCCTCTTGCGCTTATGGAGTAATCCGCCACTGACATTATATCGAATAGCAGTTTGAAGATTATTCTGAATAATATAACAATTTTAATAATTATAAAGTTAATATCAATCGAGGATTAAGCGCAGCTATTGTTTTGATTGGCGTGATGTTTTTTAATGCTGTAAATTTCTCAATTGTTATGTGTAACCTATTTTGACGTTTGGCGATTAAATAGTGTACTATTTTTAATTCATTCAATCATGATATTATAAAGAGATTCAGTGCCCATTACTTTATTATTAAATTTGTAAAACTCTTTGACCAAAAAAACAAAATGTTGTAAAACGTTAATTACCGTTATAATTATTACTACTTAATTTTAGCTATTCTTGATTGTTCAAAATGTATACTAAATTGCACATTTTATTATATGTATTGATTAAGACGTTTATACAAAAGGTGATAAAAGAATATTCAACTATGAGCATATTGTATGTTCTATGAAGTTAAAAAGTGCCATTTTATTACAGCGAAGACCTCGTTAAAACATAATTCAACAGCATTGTAGCCAACGTTCTCGGAAAACTGGCGCTAAGAACGATAGACCTTAGAGACAAGAGGGTAAATTAAGCTTACAATAATGTTACTAACTTTGAGTAACTGTCTAGATCACAGTTTCTCAACCGGGGGCCAGGTGGCTTTCCTGATCTTGCGTCTTTTCATTTTAGAAAATTAGTAAATTCCTGGTTAAATCTGGCAGCGAGAAAAATTTTCAAGGAATTTAACTAGGAAATTAATTTAGGAAGGAAAACTTATATGCTCATATAAGAAAACGGATATGGAGGACACATGCCCAAAAAGATTGAGAAACTATGATTTAGATATACACACAAACATCATATATTATAATAAGTAATATACTGTCTGCATATTGTCAATAATATGTAAGTAGATATCACATATTAAGTATTGCTCATTGGATATATATATATACTACAAAAAAAAATGTCAACGGTCAAAGCAACACTTTTTCAGTAAGACCATTTTGTACTCCTACTTAGAAACATATATTTTAAATTATTGTAATAACTACTTCATAAAATTTCATGTATTTACTATGCTTAGAATATTTAACATACTTCTTATCACTTGATAATATGAACGTAGTTCTTATTTTGACAATGCAACGAGATTGGCATTAACTTTATATTTTTCAAAGCTTTACATATTTCGCTCTCTTCCAAAACTGAAAAAACCGTGTTTCAGCATAATGCGTTAGCGATGTCGATATTATGATAATTACTACAAACAATTTAGAGACGGGCTTGTAGTTTTTAGCTCTTATTTATGCATGCAATATATAAAGTAAATATATATATATATATGTAGACGTAGCAATAAAAACTAAACGTACCGTTGTGTTCACAGTCAAATCGCGATAGTTAAAAACAAATTTAAATCCTTATTTAAAGACTACTTTGAAAAAGCTATTTTAAACACCCTTGTCTACAAACAAACATAAATAGATTTTCTTTCACTCAACAGCCTCAAATTTACGACGCCGTCAACATGATCGTTAAAATCATGTACGTCTCCGTAAGAAAACCACAGACATGGCTAGTAAATAATTCCGTTATTGATTAAAACGTTAGACGTAGAAAACCTACAGTATAATATACGATATGTACCGTATTTATTATGATACGCGCAGAGCCGGCGCCACCATACAGGCGAAATAGGCAACTGCCTAGGGCGCAATTCATAAGAGCGCGCATAAATGGAGGAGTAAAATATTTTTTATTTCAAAAAATTTAAATATCTATTCAGTGAGCTTCAACCTGTAGCTTAAAAACTTAAAAAATCTTTGCCATCACAAAAAGTACTGCTCATTATAGTGCAACAAAATATTGAGCGAGAGCTAAAAAAAGATTCCATTTTTTTTTCATTTTGGAATTCCGGAAATTGTTGGATTTTTGAAATTGAAAATTCTGAGAAGAGTTAAAAATTTCAATCTCGAATTACCGGGATAGCAAAAAGGGTCCGGGATTGGATGGTTTAGGTTTGCCAATAAACCTTGCTCTGACACTGAATACGTAATATACAAAATTATTTCTAGGTAAATAGAAGACTTTGTAATATGTAGTGGACGAAAGCTCAAAAGCATTTCTCAATTATCTACAAGAGCTTCTTGTGTTGGTATTGAGAAATAAGTGTATAGTTAGATAGAACCTTAGGTTGTAATTATTGTTTAGTTGAAAGGCCTGAAAATACGTTTCCTCGCGGGTTTGGCGGAAACGGTACGACATCAGATACATATACAATAGTCAGACCTACATATTTTTTCCGAGCATAAAATGGTAAATAGAAATAACTAAAATCTTGACTGTAAATCACCGGACGACCCAATTCATTACTGGACACAGCGGTGCTAGTGGATAGGCCAACATGTAAATGTGGCACTATAAAGCAGGATGATTTTCACATCATATAGGAGTGTCATTTAATGCAAGAGAAGAAGGAAGTGAATCTATCCGTCTATTGGACCGATCGTCCACGCAGATTTGCGGGCTAATAAGGCACATTATCAGGTTTTTAAGTAAATTACGGTATCATACGGAGAGCGAATAGACTTCAACTCATAGAAGATTTTTGTTTATTTTGAATGCATGAGCACGCCACCATGCCTCGGGCAGTTACTAATAAGACACTTCCAGTCAAGGAAAAAAATGTAGATAAGTTTAACGATTGTTATGCCACTGGATACTGCTGTATATAATTAACGGATGGGAAATCAGTGGTTGACAAAGAAGGCCAAATAAGGATTATCATGTTTTTATCATTAGAAAATGTTTGAAGGAAAAGATTTCGAATATATGTTTGTTAAATACAGATCCATAAATAAATCAATCAACGCATGAAATCGCTCATTAAAAGATCGGCACACTTAACAGTCTATCTCAGGGGTAGGGAACCTTTTATTTTCTGAAGGCCGCATTCATTTTTTTGATTCGACATAAGGCCGCAGTAAACATTGACTAGGGAATCTTTGGCCGGAAACAGGAATTTACGGTCAGAATATGTCAATGTGTTTATGTATGCTTTCAATAGTTAACAAATACATCCCCATTTGTTAAAAATAACTTGTAATATGTATTAATAAAACATTAATTTATATCCAAAGACCTATTGGATGTCATTTAGGTTCACGTTTTCAGCAATACGTATTTGCCACAATATCGACGTATACTCAAAAAGCAAAGTTTACTTAACGCCCAAAGAAACAAGCTGTTTTATACATACAGCTGTATACCAGTAATTTACTGAGCAACGAAAATTTGTACAAAAGCGTCACGTTTTTGCGCCAGGTTTGTGAAAACAGTCCGTGAGGTGTGAGGAAATTTTGTATTGATCTTGGTTTTTGTACGGAATTTTTTCTACTCTAACGTTTATGGCATTGACCCTAATTTAATACATGAACCTACCCACAATTTTTTCAATACAATACCAGCAAGAATTGTTTCTGTAGCAAATATAATAAATCGACGTTCAACGTGGTAGTGATGAATTTTTTTCATTAAGAATCAAAAAGGAACAAAATATAAGAAATTGTACACGATAATTTATCCGGTAGTACTCAAAGAAGAAATTAGTTACCGAGAACTTGTGCCAAATTTAATTCTATTTTAATCATTAATCTAAGACCAAATTCTATGTAAAATAATATGACTGGTGATTCAACTTTCATCAAGCAACATTTTATTCACTCTAACATCCTAATTCAAAATACAATAACAATATTACACTTATTAAACGTGATTCTAGTATTTAAAAGAACGATAGGCAATCTGGGGTTTTTAAAACATTAAATTAACAGGCATAAACAAAACAATTGTGTTTTTATTATATAAACAAAACATCTTAAATGAACAAACTATTATCAATCCATTATCGTTGTTAAAATCCCTAATGTAATTAATAATAAATATAACTATAATTTATCCATCTCTTCGGAACCAGTATATATGGCTGAGAAAAATGTAAGTTTAATCATAGTTCTGACGATGGCGAAAGCCGAAATAGCTTATATGAATTCGTAAATATAAAAAACTGTAGAACTAAATACGTTGCTATTTTTACACTATTATTTTTTTTTGATATACTAAGTTCTATTTCGGCTTCACTCCATCGTCAGAAAAAGTTTATCGGTCTAATTTTTTGTAGTGTAAGAGTCGGCAGACCACGTCTTTTTGCATATACGTTTGCGGCGCTTCAGACATCAACTCTCAACTTATCACGATTTTTACCCCAAAAATCCATATATGTCTGTGTGATACTTTTGCTATCTTGTTTTCTTGACAACTTTCTCTTATCTCTCAAAAATCTGCCTACCTCTGGTCTAGTGATAAGATCTGTATCCTGTAACCAGTGTAACCTAACGTCCCATCAAAAAGGTTACATCCAATATTGATGTCAATCTTTTATTTGAAATCTTGAACATGGCATGTAATGTCTTTTCTCGGCGTGTTGGTTTTGACCGACTTTAAATTTATAATCGAGTTGATCACATGCGATTTAAAATCATATTTTAATGCCAAATACTTTTTGTAATACATTTAAAATATTGTACATTGTACCATTCAAGACCGCTAAGTCTACAAAACGTGTAGGTTGATCAAATTTGTACGAACTAGGGCATCCAATAACGGGATCCCGTTTGATTTTCTGATTCCGAAATCCCCGGATTGACACGTTCGCGATCCCGGGATTTCGGGATTGAGAAATTTTTAGCAAATCCCGAAAATTGATACGATTTTGGAATTGCAAGAGCTAAACAAAAATCTGGTGGAGTAGTATAGCGAATTCAAGGTTTCAAATTCCTCGGTGAGCTAAAAAAACAAAAAACGAGTTTTGAGACAATCCGGGGAAAAAGTATATCAAATTGAGGATTTCAAATTCCTCGGTGAGCTAAAAAAAAAACAAAATGAGTTTTGAGACAATCCGGGGAAAAAGTATACCAAATTGAGGACTTCAAATTCCTCGGTGAGCTAGTCCCAATCCCGGGATTGAAAATTAACCAATCCCGAAATCCCGGGATTGGATACCCTAGTACGAACGTAAGGCACGCGAACAAAGATATAGACATAAGATTGGCCTTTACCTGAAAACGTACTTATATATGTTGTCACGATGACATGATTAAAGATTAATATTTTTTTATTGACAGGATACGGTATCACATTAACTTGGCAAATAAATCAATAACGAAAATGTTTTATAACCACTGATTGCTAGCCCGTGTCCATGGTGAATCAGCGATAATGTTATGTCATATTGCATAAATTTATTTGCACATAACGCGTCTGCACTTAAAATGGCTTTTAAATTTTATTTCACGACCTCATTGAAGTTTAAGCGGTATGGCCCACGACGCATGACGGCAAAGCTTTGATTCTGTTTCTGTTCTTATCTAACAATACTACACGTAAGTAATTGTTAAGTCATAATCATTTTAAGGATAAAATAACAAATAAATATACCACAGACTGCTTCAAATTTCAATAAGATTGCAATAAATACAGTAAAATTTCACTTCTAAACAAACATGGCGGCAAAGCTTTGATTCTGTTCTTATCTAGCAATATTGCACGAAAGTATGTTATTGTTAAATCAAGATCAAGTTTACGATAAAAAGATAAATAACACTGCTTCTTCTTCAAATGTCAATAATATTGCAACAAATACAAAAGAAACTCACTTATAACCGACATTTTAAATTCGAGAATATTTTTTATTTAATATTAATACTTTTTTACGATATAAATAAAAGCAATTTTTTTATCGATGTGTAAAAGAAGATGCGTATATGTTTTTTTTTATAATAAGTGTTGTACATTTACGGAGAAGCCAAGGATTTAACAATTTAATATATTATTAACATATAAAATATAAACATTCAACTAAATTTATTATCGACAGACAAAGATATGCTATGTCACATATAGCATATTCTTTATCATCGATAAAGTATATATAATAATAACAGAATATATCAGTTAATGTTTGATGTAAACAGCAGCTGTTCATTTAATATATTAAAATAATATAAATATTAATTTAGTTTCAAAATATACTACTCTATTTAAAGTTATGAATACAAACCTGACTACAAACATGTTGTAAAAATAAATGCTATTCTTGCAAAATGGCTACATTTTCGCATTAAATGCAGCAGAGATTTAAAGCTGCAAAAGACAGCCGGAAGTTGATGGAGGCTGTATTTGGTGCTAGACTTGGCAGGGGATGAACGAACGTCAACTCAAGAAGACGGAAGAGAAATAGGGGTAGAAAGATAAATACCAATGCAAATATTATACTTATCTCGCATCTTTGAGGCCATTTCACAGTCAACAATGTGTACAATATTTGATATATACTTGGTATTTGACGGTATGAACACCCAATGATAGATACATGAAAGGAATATTAAATACTTTCATGGCAGTGAAAAATTTATGAATACAAAATGACTATAATATAAACATTGAATTTAATAGAAAATATTAATATGTGAAAATTTATTGTACGAAGAGAAATTATAAACTTTATTATTTTACTACATAAAAAAGGGAATCAAATTTCGTTAATAAAAATCAATTTTAAGCGGTTTTATTTCTTTCATAAAAAATCCTCGAACTCTTAAACATAGTTTGCAGTTTATATAGCCGACATAAAGTTTTTATTATAAAGACTATTTGAATCCGAAACTATTGTATAGCACACTCGTCAGCTACGTAGAAAATGTAATAATGAATATCATGCTATCTCACAAATAAACCAATGCAAGAAAGTTTCGCAGATATACAAAATAAATGCCAAATTGTGACAGGGGATGAACGGAATAAGTCAAGAATTCGCAAGTTAAATAGGGGTGAAAAGTTCAAATCCAATGCAAGCGGCAGTGAAGGGGCAGTAAAACTGCTTGCACTTGAAAGCAACAAAAGAATTTATTGCCAAGAAATCTTCCCGATTCAATCCATATAGATAGAATAAGATCGCCATTTTATCGAATTTTACGATTCTTGTGTCGTCAACGAATTTTGTTTTCCCGTTTGAGTATAAAATTGAATGTTGAACGAGACTTTTATTTGCTCGGAATTTAAATATTTGAATCTGTCATATATATTTTGTTTTGCTATTTCGAGTAGGAATACAGTTAAATGTCAAACGAGACTAATATGAGTTGTTCGAAATTTAAATATTTCAATGTGTTCGATATTTTATTACAAAAATGAATTTAAAATTTGCTTGAAATAGTAGAAACATAACGACGAAATACATGTTTCATGTATTACAAACACGTATTGTCAACTTTTGTTATTTTTGATGTAATGAATTTATAAATTCAATACACACATATGATTTGACTCGCATCCCAAAAAAATATATTTCATGCTTAATTTAACCTAATACAAAAACGTTGGAAAAAAATAATATGGTTATGTGCCATGTTTAGCATGAAGAAGAGGATGTCATACTCATTCTGTAAAGAGGTTTTGTGGTTACTAGTTTTTTTTTACTCAAAAGCAAATATTAGTTATGTTGATGACAATATCGTCTAAGAGTTTGTCAAAAAAATAGATATTTGCCACTAAAATTCTTAAAATTTCTACATGACGTTTTACATTTTAAGAGTGAACGGCATGGCACGTTAAATGTATGCCAGAAGATTATGCGGTCCTGAAAAAGTACCATGGGAAAGAATTTCTATCTGCAAAATACCAAAACACACGTATTACCCACGATGAAGAAGATAAAATCACATAAAGTGAGCTGAAGAGAAACCATGGAAGATAAGGACTTAATGCGTGGACAAATAATATATTTTGATTCATGCTGATTTTGTCAGGATTTGACAATCGTATAAATTATAGGTGTAGGTAACTAAGTATACGTTGCACAAATAAAAAAATATACACTAAAGGAAGATTTGTTGAGCAGCTAAATTTATTCCAGAACAAATGTATTTCTTTGAATGTTCTTGTTTTGACTGGCCAGTATTTTTTAAAAATCAATGTCCTATCTAAATTTGGCCCCCTAGTTTTTCAGAAGTTTTTCCACAATAACCGTTTGCCCAGTTGCTCATCTTGTATTTTTTCGAAGTGATTATGAATAGAAGGGACAAGTGGTTATTTAATTAATCTAACTACGCCGTTATTTAAATATTGAAAGGGTGGGAGAATTTTTTCAGACATCACAAACAGTTATGTATTCGAACAGAAATTAATAAATCGATTGAAAACAATACTTTCGGTACTGGTGCACGAATCCGTGAGATCTTCACGGAAGCTAACGACATTATTCACTACACCACGATTCCGACAATATTTAAGCATGCTTCAGTATTGTCTTGGAAACGGGGGAAAATACAGCCTGTCTTACAATAACCACACGCGGAAGCAAATTATTTTATTTTATTTTATTTAAAATTTATTAATTACAATTACACTACATATCTCACTCGTTATAACTATTATATTATACGTTGGAATCTAGAAAAGAATCCAAAGTATTTGTATGTTCATATATGCACGTAGGATTTTTAAATGCCTACACTAGTTGATAATAAACACCATTATTGATTATGTAAGACTTAACATACATAATGCCTATTTATAAATGACAATAAAACTGTTTTAGACACGGCAATGTGGTCACGCGACACGAATAATAGGGCGAGAACCTTTTCGCGAACGCACAAATTTTATGCAAATTTCGCTTTGCAGCTCAAATATTTAAAATTCCGTCGACTTCCGCTGGGCTGTTTCTCAGAAATTAGCTCGACCTTTTAAAGGTATCGAAAAATTTAAAATAAAAATTGAATTAATGAGAGTGGATTGTTTCAAAAAATATTTTGATTAGTGGTTCCAAATATTTGTTTAAAAAAATAATCGATTATCGAACATTAAAACCGTTTATTATTCAAATAGTCGAATAATACATACAATGTATAAATTATGTTAAAAATGTTTTTAATTTGAATTATTTTGATTCTGTACACATAAATTCTGTCGATAACGACCCGAGTTTCGCCTTTCAGCAATTTCTGGTTTTATCAAGTGCACGAATACATTTGAACTAACGTTATCGACAAAATTTATGGAATAGTACAAAATCAAAATAATTCCAATTTGATATTAAAGTTCCATCAAGCACAGTACATTATAGTGTGATTTCGAATGACTTTTTTAATGAACCCAGTGATATAACATCATTAATTATATAATGGAATGACAGAATATCAAAAAGAAATAAACATATTCGAATATTTGCATGGATTACCTTATCGGGATGTGCCATATTCATTTTATGATCACATAATTTTTCACACCACATATTATATTAGAAAAGCAAAACATTATACCAATACTAATTATAAGTAGTTTCAGATATTTCATAATTGGGTGAGCTTTTACATTATTAAAGCGGGAACCCGAGAGATTTATGATTAATATCGTTCGGCAAAAAAAAAAAAAAAATTGTCGTTATAACTAATAATTGCCAAATATTTGAAAACCATACGAGATAAATTCGGTGACATTTTTATCTCACTAGAGATCAATTCAAGGCGAGATGACAACACATGGGTATATTTTATGTGCTAAATGCCAGGAATTTAACCCAGACCGACCTGAGCACTAATATAAATCCCTGACCACTTAACTACGGAGGCCGATTACATGTTGTATGTTATACTTCGTAACCGATTTGTATTCTTATTATAAGATATATGAAAATTAGTTTTTTTATTCGCAGTTTTTATCTAGTATATGTTCAGAAAATTAGATTTTTTAAAATATATTTTTTTCGGTAAATAAAAGTTTTGGCATGTGATTTAACAATGAAACCGTTAAATCTGATGATATACTTCTAATAATTAGTCAGTTTTGCTAATATTCAATAGCAAGTCTTTTCTGTATACACTTTACATTACTTTTAGCCAGAAGATCAAAATATAGGAATTTCATGAAATTATTATCAACCAATCATATTCCATTACCAGCACGTATATTTTAGCGACATATAGACCCATATAGCTGCTTTTTATATACGAATATTGCGTATGCTTAAAAACCAAAAATAGGAGAACAATTTTTAAGACGTTTCGTTTACACACATTTTCTCTCGTTTTAAAGCATCAATTATATACAAACGCAAGTAAAAGCACATGTGTGTAAAGCAGGTTATTGACCATTAATAAAAATCGAATAATTTCACTCACAATTGATAGTAGTTTAATGTCGATATTACGCCTTAATGAAGAGGCAGAACAAAGAAGTGCATAACATTAAATCATTAAAATATCTTAATAATAATATTTCATCTAAGTTCGTATACATTGTAAGAGAATGTTAAATCATGTTTCTAGCAACAGCATATTTGATAACTCTTCTAGAAAAGTCCACCCTTGACAGCTAGATCGCCACTGAAACAAAATTGAATCGACAATATAATTTGAATAGGGTTGTCACAGCAGTGATGAAACAATGTTAATTGTCTATGGTCCCTCTAGAGACGCTGGCAAACAATGTTCGCGGGAAGGCAGGCACGGTTGGTATTTCGTTAGCGTGCAAAGTGTTTTTGATCGCGCGTGTTGAGGGCGAAGAAATCGATCGCAAGGGTCTGGAGTCTAGACCGAGTCAGTCAGTAATGACCGCGGCTGACCTACCTCCCTTACCAACCCGCCACCGAATGAATTTACAAAGCCATCAACGTGTTAAACGAGAGGGTCTTATGCAGCTTTTTTTCTTATTCAAATTTGTCTCATAACTCCACCTCCATAAATTTATCAATCTTTATTATGAGCAGGTCATTCTGTTATATTGACGCTTTTTACTTTTTTTTTTAAATGATTTACATTCCTAGTATTAAAAATCTATTCATGAAACTAAGCAAAAAGGTAAAAATTCCGCATTACAATAATAAATTTTAATATTTAATCCTTTATTAGATATCTTATTCAATCTTCCCAAAGGAATGGCGTAAAGATGGTAGGTAATAAACGTACTAGTAATATTTTCTTACGCCATATTTTACTATCCTTGTTGAAACGAAAGCCGTGTTACGCAAGTGGCTTACAGCTAATACTTACTATTCAAACACATTTATCTTGAAATGATTCAATATTTTTCACAGTTACTTTTATTCTCTTGGTTTCTGCATATTTACATGAATATATTTCCCAGACTACCTTCAAAATGCACATTTATTTGATTATTATTTGACACCATGATTATATCACTAAGAATTTCAGATTCATCGCAGGCAGGTATCATTAAAATGGTTGTAATAAGGCAAAAGAGAATGAAATATAATCATATTATCAAATAATGAATCATAAAATGTTATAGATGCTCGGAAAACTCTTTACAAAACATAGGTTATAGTTTTCTTTACCTTCTCCAAAATCCCAAGCCACTGTGGCCATTAAATATATGCTAATTTTACATCTGGATTGATATTATCGTAGAAAACGAGGAAAAAATGCAAAGAAATCACCCTTAAAAAATCGTTTTTCCTCAATTAGGTAATTAATTCGCAAGTTTTCTCGGAATAAGTTTGACGCACGCCATTTATTGCACCCCGTCTTGTCATTAACACCCTCCGTTCTAAATTTCAATCACACCGAATCAGGCGAACTTCCGCCAGAGCGTAGCGGGAAACAGAATAACAAGTACATTTTCCGCCACCCGCTGTCAAAAAGCTACTCCAGTGAATGCTTTTAAGTTTACCAACCGATGTATAGCCTCATTTGTCTATTTTCACAAGACAAACTTCAAACATGTCTGGCAAGTTATTGATGGGGTGAGCCAAAAGTCTTCTTTAAAATCACGATAATGTGATTCTTTTTTAAACTTTGACTTTAAAAATGTTCTTCACATTATAAATTCACATTTTAATACTTAATTAAAATAAAACCTTTTCTTCAATCACAATGAAATACATTTTCCGTAAAAAAAATACATGTCACTTTTTATAAGCGTAGTATTTATGTTTTATTTTTTAAATTTGTGGAATAACATGATTTTATTATAAATGTAAATATTTAATAAGCATTTTCTAAAGATTAGGGCCGGCTTTTCTAGCGACTTAGAATTTTTCATCTCATAATCTGACCAAAGTGTTTCTAATATTTAAAAAAAATGTTTTTTTTTGTTTTATATAAATATTGAAAAGTAGTTGCCATGCAAGGAAAAAGAATACCGAAAAAGAAGTAGAAACGACGAAATTAGATTAATAGCCCATCATATCAACACGGTTATAAATTTAATTTGGTCATTTGCAATAAATTTACAGCCAAATTTGGTGGCAGTGATAATTTGATAGATTTAAATATTCATCATATTTTAAAGTTACTTAATTTCTAATTACTAACATTCAACGATCAATGACAAAAACTCAGTATAAAGAGAATTCTTTTAAATTGTCTGGGATATCTTAAATGTTTCAATCTTAATGTGCAGGCAAAAAAACACCTGATGCACTGAGAATTTCGATTGTAACTAGTTTTTTTTTATCCTCCAATAAGAATTTGCATGCAATTAAACACTTGCGATGGCCATCATGGCAACTCTCTAAACTGTAACGCAAAGATGAAGAATGCTTGTTTATGGAATAAATACTAAAATACCACAGAAAGAAATATAACATCTTTCGAAAAAATTATTAAATATATTTTACACTTATTTTCAAAATTGATTAATGTATAACAGTTTACTGTAAATCTATCAGTAAAATTGAAGTTTCTCTGAAGATACGACTTATATATATATGATACGTATACTGTACAGCTAGATATGGTAGTATACGGATTGGTAAGACTATCTGAAAATGTATTTATCTGCGAGGGATATTCTTCTTGAAGTCGTGCGATGGAATTCTTGCTGATATCAGAAATATTATTCTAAGAAAGGTAAACATGACTGTTTGTATAAAAAAGCGATTGTCGGATACGCCGTAGAAATATACTTTGACGGAATTTTGTAGACAGAGAGTAATAAATTCTTTGCCAGAAAGAATGAGGTGGGAAAAGAAAAAAGAAAAATATTATTCAAAAATGAATAGCATTCTGTTTGGTGGGAGAAATTTTCAGTTGAAATAAACAAAACAGTATCATTTGATATCGATAATTTAATATCGTTAGCGTGCAAAGATTGTATTTCTATAAATTACAGATTTATTGAAAGGTGTAAAAAGATAACTAATTTTTACTATTTTTTTGTGTGCTTAGTTTTTATTTTATTTTTGTCATAAAAAAATCAAAATGCTTTGAACATTGAAGATTTTGAGTTTGATTAAATTAGTGTGAATATTACGAATAAATACGATTTTTCTACTGGTTACGTAACCTGTGATATTGCTGTAAAGTTGCTATTTTAACTATTTGGGCGAAGAATGATTGCCGTCAAGAAGTCAACAAATAGACAACTTGACAAATATGATGCACGCCAACTATTATATGTTTCTTAAACCACTCTATGACATTTTGAATTATTAGATTACAACCACTTATGTTGTTGAACTATTAAAATTAGTCTATACTGACTGCTTCACTTTGAAAGCAGACATGACTAAAAAAAACAAGGAAAGGGATTTTCCTTCTAGAAAGAGATAGCGCATGTCACAAACTATTCACTAGTGTTCCTATAACTAAGATAAATAATATACTTAAATGAACCTTCGGTATTTTCCAATGTAATTAGGTTAATTGTATTATAGCAGTTATATTAATAGTCGTGATGACGGCCTAGGCGTCAAAAAGTAAAAGTTGCTTTGTATAATGTCCATTGTAAGTAATATTTATTCATTTATCACGTGAAATTCATGTTCATACGTACTTAACCAGTCATAGCAACATAATACAGAAAACAGTGGCAAAATGAAAAAGGGGAAGCTTTTTATATCATATGGACAGTGTTATATGATGTTACACAGAAAGCACGATATAAAAGAATAATGATGAAAAATGTGTTTCATTAATATATCTAATGGTATTATAAGTAACTGCTACTTACATATTGTACAATAAGTAAGTGTAGAATTCATAGATACGTTATCATTGTAGTATGAAGAATATCAGAGCTGAATTCAAATAATGTCTTTATCTTTTTATAAAAAAATATTGTTTTGAAATATTTATGCATTATACAGTTTATTGAAATACTTAAAATAATACACAGTATTGAAGTCTTGAAATGAAACAAGAAATACGACCGCAGTCATTGTATTTTTTTTATTTACTCTATTATCAAGAAGGTACAATTTTATTGATAACAAAAAAATACTCTTTTTATATTAATTACTAAGATGGACTTAGCAAAAAACTAAATATTTTATTAATTAAATATTACCGTTTTTTTTTTGAGGATTCGCAGTTGACTAGTTTAATAATGTACGGCAAGGGTGTTCAACCTTTTTTCCCCTGGGATCGACTTTTCAATCTGAAGTTTTCTCGCGATCGATTTCTAACATGATTCTTATAAGATATTTTTTTTTAGTATGATTTTTTCCCTTCTTCAAACTTAGAAATGTTTATTTTAAATGCGAAATACATATCATTAGATAGTTATGTGCTTACAAAATAATTCAACTTTAGTATTTTGTATATTTTATATTTAAATTATATATTTTTTCGAAATTCACGAAAGCTTTCAGGATCAACCAAATTTTGCTTCGGGATCGACCGGTCGAGCTCCGGTTGGACACCCATGATGTACAGTAATATGTAGTGTATCATTGATATCCAAAATATATCTGTTTTACATTCAAACAAAATGTACATTATAATTCTATATACAATTTCTTTGGCTTTTTCCTTTCAGGGGGTAAACGTTGTCGAAATTCAAAGCCTGCAATTATTTGCGAATAGGGGTTGTTTAGTTACTTTGCCAAAACGGCAAGTAAGTCTGGGGAAACTATGATTCATGTCAGTCACGTATAACGTGTTATGAAAACAGTAGACTATGAAAACATGGCCAAACAAAGCGAGGGGAAGACGTGTTGATAAAAGAAACCAGAACTCGGATTACTTAAGGCTTTATACTGTGACATTTCTCCACTAGTGTAGTGTGTAAACTGGCTTACCTCAGGAGTCTGATATATCTTCAGAAGACGTGATAAATAAGTATTCTTTTATACTCTGAGTCAAAAAAATACAATAGTGATATAAAACAGCAAATGTATTTTGAATGTCACTTTTCTTTATATTATTTTTGTATGTGTTTGTTACATTAGGATTACAATACTTTGGTATACTATTTAGAACAGCACAATCTTTTTTTCAAACACAAAAGTTACATAACTTAGTTAGGTTTTAGATACTGAAATGAGTAATTGGAAAAAAGTTTCACAAATATTATATAACAAGCACGACTTTGACATCAAAGTACAGATGGCATAAAAATTCAAATAATATTTATATTCTCAATAATTTCTTATATTTTCTTGTCTAAGTAATACGTACATTTTTGTTTTCATCAACAGCGAAATGTCTGGGCAGTATATTTGTATTTTATTCTGATTCCCAATTCATAAGTTGTAGTAAAATTTCCATACATATTTTCTATATTTCTGCGATATATAATTTAAAACTCTGTATCTATTTAAAAGGTCTTTCAAGGTGCGAATAACTAGTGATTTTACTATTTTCAATATTGATATTTTTGGAACAATAAATCCGGTTGGAGATTCAGATTTTTTTCGTTACTACAACATTGTTTGGTGTGTATAACTGATTTTTTTCAAGACTTACTATTTTCTAATTTATTGTAATTATTTTTTCATTAAAAATATGATATTTTCAGAAATGCCCCGACTAGTAAATTTCTCTTTGATACTATTGTAGTGCTTTACAAACGAACACCATATTATTTGCTACATTTTTGTGGTACACTGTTTCCCCTTCGAAAATAAAACGCGATCCATTTTAGACATACAAGTTTTTTTATTACTTCTTAACTATTTAAGCAAGTAATAATTCTTTTTTTATGGGCACAGAAAAACTTTGGTTTATAATGTAGGTGAAGCACATAAAAAAAACTTATCAGATAGTCAATTGTAATAGCTGATACTTTAATGTTTGTATAAGATTAAGAAACGGAGATAAAACAATTGACTTTTGCTGATTTCAGCCAGACTAAAATACATATTATCCATTTGCTATTGTATTTAAACCTGTTCACTTAAAAATTGATTGGCTTTAATGAAATGCAGCTTTTTAACGAAATTTCTTTTAAAAATTACATATATTTAAGGTTTTAATGCTTATTATTTAATTATACTTTTAATAATATTTCAAAATCTTACTTTAATACAAGTGAGATCACTCGTTTCCTTATTTCTATATCAATTTTACAATACTTTACTTGAAGTGCATTCTTCTTGTACGGACACTTATTAAGATGGTAGAATTATATCCTCTGTTATAGGCAACAAGTTCATAGATCAAAATTCAAGTAGACGCCTTATGAAGTGATTGAAAGTTTACGCCTGCTACGAGTCCTAGTTTCTCCTCGAGTTATACCAATATCACTTTTAAGGTGTTCACTGTCAATACTTGGTGGAATGACATTATAATAAAAATAATATAAGATTTTTAGTACTTTTCCCATTTAAAATTTATTTGATCAGTTAACACAATTTTTTTTTTTTTTAAATTTGGGAAATTTTTATTGTTATTTGGGAAATTTGAATTTGGGAATTGAAATTTGGGAAATTTAAAAATTTCCCCAATTTTAATTGTGTTTATAATTAACATCATTTGCCACTTACATTTATTGATGATTTTTTAATTGTACGTTATAGGTGTTAAGCATTTTAATATTGTGTAATTATAATGTAATTTGTAAATACTTTTCATTGTTAGTGGTTGCTTACACCTTTTTATTTCACTTTACTTGTATAAATAGCACTGTTTAATTTATTTTTCTTATCAGTTGAAAATACTCGCGAGGAGTGAAACCGGTCCTGATCAAATAAATTTGAAGTGGAAAAGGTACTAAAAATCTTTTATTATTTTTATTATACCAATATATCACAGAAGAATCTTCAAAATATTTGGCGTATTCTGAATGAGTTAAAATTCTATCTATTGTATTTTTTATATATAATAGCTTTATAATTAAAATCATATCATGAATTTGCAAAAAAGTGCCACTATTTTTCAAACTCACTATTAGTGGTATCCATTACTGTGATAAATCTAGTGTAAAATAAAATACATATTATTTATTTAAATTAATCTAATGAGATTTTCCTTTAAAGAGAAATATATCCAACAAACTGCTTTTCATTGATAAAATAAAAAACCAAAAATGTTTGTGTTTAAAATGAATAATTATAACATCAATCAATGCTCAAACCCCAATATATCTCTACAAATAACTCATCTTTTTTGAATCGCTAATTTTTTCGTTCATTTTAATAATGCATTGCATTTTTTTCTAGTTAACTGAAAGGCACGAGGCTGTCGTTTTAGTACAACCAAATGCAAATAATATAATAAAAAGCTAAAAGTCAATGAACTTTTAAAAGTTTACGAAGAAACACAAATAAACCACCCACGTACAGTAAATAGCTGTCATTTAGTTTTTCCAATAATCTTGTTCATTAATATAGTCTACCGACCACCTCTATTTTGTGGAGAATGGGGAACAGTCTACAAGAAAACAGACACCATTATCTATATATAGGTATAAACGTAACATTGCCAGACTTATTTTCCTTTTCTGGTTATTTTTCCACAACTATTGATTATTTTTTTCTTATGGTAATAAATAAGAATGTGAGCTGTCTTAGCGGGCACAACAGATAGGTGGTTCAGTTTATTTCTGATATTGTTTTTATACCAAAATAGTATAATATATAACATTTTTTTTTTCTCAGAAAAAAATACGTTTTTATATCAAAAGGCGTCGGCTTCTATCAAAACGCATAAGCAAAAAATATGACAATATCGTTGAAAATTATACATCGACATTTAAAAATATTTTCTATATAGAACTGAAACCTTATTTTAAATACGTCATACTAATAAGATCTCTAGGAAATATTATTATGTAGATGAAAGGAAATCAGGGAAATAGAAAATTCTTCTTTTACACTTTAATATTAAAAAAAACACATCTAGTTAATTAAAGTATTTTCTTCAGGTTGTAAATTTTCACGTATTACATGAAGTTCTTTTTATTATCATCATTGCGTCATATTTTATTATGTCAATATTCCTGCATTTCCAAATTCGAATACCGAATATGTATTTTAATTTTAGGTTAAAAATAGCCATTCTTTTTAATATTTTTTATTATACAAATAACTCGTTAAAAATAAACACATTTCAATCGGTGGTCAAACTTGATTATCCTATAACAAATATTGATCGAGGTATGCAACAGTTTTACCAAGGGAATGACCAAATCACAGATAATAACAGAATTTGAAAAATGTATTGATATTGAAAAACAAAATACTACGACAATGTTTAAACATTGAACGACCGCCAATATGTTAGGCTATAATTTACACAGAATTATAATTATAACGCGTTGATTCTATAAATATTCAATCATAATATTTCAATCTTGGATCATTGCACTATGCCTATCTATGCTAATGGCGGTGAAACATCCAACCGCTTATCGCAAAAATAACATTCACAAAAAGTGGAACAGATAATCTAAGGTAAATAAAAACAACGCCCTCCCTCCTTCAGGTAGTGTCAAAATTGTGTGTTCTTAAAATGTCATTCAGAATGCGTACTACGGTCTATAAAACTTAACCTTTTACTGCAGAGCACTTTTCTATAGATATATCTTATTAATAGCTGGAGTCTTCTGCTGAATGAATGCAGCAAAATATTTATTTTATCGTAAATGTTTTCAATTCCTAACTGAATCACACTTCATATTTAATTCGTATATGAATACTATATTCCACTATGCCAGACCAGTTGCGTTTTTATTTATTATTTGATTTAAAAAAAATACTAGAATAGTTTGTTTACATAATTCGGCAAATTATTAGACTAAATAATACATCTACGGTTATTTTTTAAATTATATTTCAAGTCAAGAAGCAAAATCTTTAATTGATAATAATAATAATAAATACACCTCACTTTAATTTAATTTAAAAAATGTCAAACACTTTTTTCTACTAATTTCACATTCATTTATCAGGATCAGTACCGGTTTACCCTTCTTAATATTGAAAGTGCTCATAATGATCGAAAACAGTCATATTATTAATAAATAACTGTGGTGTAAGAATAAATAAGTATTTTATTTTTTTATATAATACGATGCCTTTCCACCAAAATTGACTGTGAACACCTTAAAAATGATCACTTCCATCTGTTGGAATCAAGAAATATGATTATATGAACGGCAATAATTCTTAATTCAAAAAGTTTGAATCGAATCGACCCATTTATATGGTGCCATAGTTCTGATTAAACGTCAGAATGTGAGACAGAAAATACAGAAACAACACAAAAGTACCGCGCTTTGTTTGATATTCAACAGAGTCTTGTGAGGAATTAAAGTGTAGAGGGTGGGGATGTGGCTCGGATAAAGATAATAAAAGATAAAAATTTGGGCTTTGTGCAAACAAGAATGTTAACCTTAGCTTATACTAAGCCGCGTCCGACGAAAATAATGCCACACTGATAAAAAGGTGTCTATTACAAAGTGACGGCTATGAGAAAAGAAAAAACATTATATTAGTTAACATTATGTTAAATCAGACGTTAATAAAAATAGTATCTACACTTTCAATTCAAATTCTCGTTATAAGTAAATGAAATTTTACGAGTACAAACTCAGTATCAGTTTGCCAAAAATAGAATTTATTTTTATAGACAAATAATATTAATTCTTATTAAAAAGCAGGCCATCGTTCTTTTATATTAATATTTGTGTCAGATCGGCATTAATGCATCCATATTTTTATATCATAATTATCTATGTAACATAAAACATCAATTCTAAAGGCTCTATCCTAAAAGCTAAAAAAAATCTCACATGAAACTGTTTTAAAATTAGTATATTTTAAATTCGTTCCTAGTTGATTCACTTTGAAAATGTGAATCAGTTATTTTTTATCTAATAAATAGCAAAATTTGTTTATACATATTAATAAACATTGAAAGCGTTCAAATTTTTAAAAAATACGGGTATTAGATAAGCTTTCCTGGGCTTAAACATAGTCAAAAATTACAATTGGTTTATTGATAGACTGACGATTGATCTTACGATACTTAATCACTACTTTTCGTCTGCTGATATTAATAACACACGCTGTACGGAAAAAAAATCTAAAAACGAAAACAAAATGAAGGTTAATCCGAGTCAAATGAACATTTTTTTCATTTGAGTACATATTTTACAATAACAGTTTATTCCTTTTGCGCTACCTAATACATAAAATACCGTATGTACATTGATTTTTTTAATACGTGCTTTAACTTAATACATAACAAACATACAAGCAGCACCGCCCACATTAATAATACATTTCCCGATCGCGGATTAATGATAATAATAAACGGGTAAAATAATTGATTTTATTCGTATTCGTTTACTACTATAATGGCATTAGTATTATTTGTTTTCCTATAACACATCAGAGTAGGTTCATCAAATATAACCAGTTAGGGGTTGCAATACTGGTTTTAACGAGCTTTTCATTAACGGAATACCGGTTTCGAAAATGGAAAAATACCAATGATTCGGTATTGAAAATTAATTTTGAATGAACAGACATCATTACATATTTTTAAAAATATTTCGTAACGAATTAAAATATTTGAAATGGGTCCCAAAATAAGTGAACTTTTCAATGGTAAAGGGGTAGGGAATCGTTTCTTCTCTAAAGGCCGAATTCATTTTTCTGAATCTACAGTAAACATTGACTAGGGAATCTTTGGCCGGAAACAGGAATTTACGGTCAGAACATGTCAGGAATTTACGAATTTACAAAAATTTACAGAATTACAGAATTGGCCAGAAGTCCGCACCAGAGTAGCCAAGAGGCCGCAGGTTCCCCACGCCTGGTATAGTATCATGTTTAAAACCGTAAGACATTTAATAAAATCACTTATTTATTATTATATTTTTTTAAGTCGGTATTCTATACGAACTATTGAAATGCCGTTTTTTATTTACCAGCCCTATTTATTATATTATTTTTTTGCTTTATTTAAACCTTTATTGTAATACCGTTATTTAATATGAAATTCCGGTATTGATATATTCGTTCGGTATTGCAATCCCTATAACCAACTATAAATTAATTGACCCGATAACATCTATCACGTGCTGTCAAAAGAATTACGTTTATCGTTGAACAAACAAAATTATTCACACTTTATATTATTTTGTTGTTAACATATTACGATAGTTACAAACTATAAACAATCTCGCATTTTTGCCGATTTTTTATATTATATAATAAATATATAACCTTAAAAACCATCTACAATAAAAAAAATCAGGCTGTAGGTTCTTGAGGACATTTTATACGTCAGTCACGCAATACATTTTTTCAAAGAGTATATAAAAACACCAATTAAGAGTACATAACCAACTGAGGTTTTTTAAAAGTGTGCAGAAAAATAAGATATAAACTATCTATTCGAAGCGACCGTTTAATAAAGGGAAAAGTCTCCAACTTGTAGCACGAAGAATTTCGAATCAATACCACATTAGGAATAATTAATTATATATTCAATGTTATCACGTTTTTTTAATTTGACAATAAAGCAATATAATGGTTTTTAAAGTCTTAAGTTACAATGAAAAAGTTAAGTAAACAGATAATAAAGAAAGAAACCTTAACATTTACGACGCAAATAAGAAAATACACAAACACCCTTCACGTACGTAATGCGATATATTATAATACTTACTCACCCCAGTCTCACGAAAGAAATCCGTTTTCCCACAATCTGAAGAGATACATTTAACTTGTACTAAAATGTGGGTATCCATAAACTGCCGACAACGTGATTCAATTTGGTGGAAAGGAAATAGGCCTCGGTTCGCATACTTTCCATTAAATGTCCCGACGCAAGAAATTCTGTGCCGGTTCCCAACAGGGGGAAACTTTTGACGTGGTCTGAATAAATAAGACTCACTTGCGGTATCTTTTACTTGTACAGCGTTGGACTATAATTTGATATATTAAAAATATATATATATTACACTTCAGAACAAAATTTAAACGGCTGACAGATCCAGAAACTAATTCAGAACGTGAATATCAAGAAATGGAAACATGAACTCCGTAATATACTGAATGATTTAATTTATTTTTATTACTGTCTTTTTTCTTGATAATATCCGCAACAATCATAACTGTGGAACCGGAACAACTTAAATAAATTGATTGGATTGATATTTAAATACTAGAACATATTAGATTAGGCCAAAATAAAAAAGTATTTAGCTATACAAAAACTTGAATAGCTACACTACAAAGCTCGAAATTTATTTAGCAACGACAACTTTTAATGGATAGTTGGTCTAATGCTTTTTCGTTATGGCATTATACATGCTACAAAGAAAATTGTTTGATAATTCTTATTAACTAAATATGGTTTTAATATTCATGGTATGGCAACGGATCAAGTAGGACCCATTAACAGCGCTCAAGGTGTTACTAAAACAATAGCTCTGTGATTAACACCTATCGTGAGGATGCCTTGACAGGATCATACTCACTTCTGGCTGTACGCGTTTACTGATACTTGCAATGCAGTACATAGGTGATATGATAAAAATAAATGTTATACTTTATAAATTAATTACTATGTATTTAAAATAGAAAAAAAAATTGCCGCCTGTGTGGTCGAGTGGTCAACGTTGTTGGCTTCGGTTACGAAGGGCACGGGTTCAAATCCCGGTGTGGACAGTTTTATAAATTGATTTTTCGATCGATTTATGAATTTCTATTCGTAGGCATGGATGTATGTGATGTCTTCAATTCCCCACTCCCACTCATCCTATCTTATGAATGGGCGTATCGGGAGCGATTAGCTTACCACTAGGCCTGTCCTAGCCTTATCCTTCTATCTCTACTCTTTTTGGAAAAAGCAGTTCTCATAGAAACACTTTTGTTGAAATAAACTCCATTAGTAATCCGTATGCTCCACATTGGGAGCAGACATGGTTTAAAAAAAATTAAATTAATAACTGTTTATATTTTATCGTATCAATAAAATTGATTGGACATATTCTATATAAATTCAATATCGCATTAAATCTTAAAAATATTTGAAGCGAGGTCGTTCTAATTGCTGTGGAGCATATAAATAAAAATAAACCCCCACAGTGGAAACAGTGTTTTCACATCGACTTTAGTAGTGAATAGTTTTCTTCATATAAACATTCGTAAAAAAATGAATAGATTTTCCTTTCAGCTCATTCTGCCACTTGACAAAATCCTTTTATTAAAGTGCATGATTGTGTATTATTCAAGTCCAATAAACTCTGCGACCCTATCAGCATTTATAAAACAATTAAGGGTTATCAAGCAAAACGTAGCTTAATATTATGACCGTCCACAAAATATAACAAAAGCAATGCTTTCCGCTCGAAGCTTAAAAGCTCCAAAAACAATATATTAAAATTTTCGCCGGCCAACGAGCTTATTTTCTAAGCATGCTAGGGGGTGGTATATAAACTACTATATACCTCGACATCTGATAAACTTCCCACGCTATCGAGTTCACCGTGAACTTAAAGAACAGAATCTCTTATATATATGTGTCTATTCATTTGATTTATTATATAATTGAATTATTGTATGTCAAGTGGTTTATACATGCAAAGCAAAATATTGATTTTGTGAAATCAATAAGTGAATTCTTTATGAATCTACGTTTGTCATTTTTAAATTAACAATGTGTGGTAACTAAATGTATCTTAATTATTTACAAACCAAACGTTAAAAGTTTTGACGTGGTATTTTATACAACCTTCTATATAATTTACATAGACACATCAATGTATAAGTATTTCAGTTGGGATTTGAGTATTAAGTACTCGAAAAAAAATTAACTTTATACGAATTAGAGTAAAGTGTATTTCAATTATAACAGCTTACAAAATATACATCGAAAAAAATCGTTTACTATACGTTCTTTATTTAAAAACTGGACTGGCTTTTCTCAGATATTGAAAATGTTTTACTGAATCATATTGAAAATAAGGATTTTCACACGCTTAGCCAAACATATTTTTAAAAAAATAAGGAATCATTTATACAATACACACTATTTTTAATTTTAGTTTACAATGTCATTCAGACATGAATTAACAGTTAAAACTACTATGTGATTTATTGCTTTTTGTGGTTTGTGGTTTGAATATTATCTTCAATAAATCTGAAAAATAGTTTTTAATTTTTGTCAGGACGTATATTTTGAGAACGAATTTTCGTACATATTTAAAATTTATAATCTTTGCAGCTAAAGAGGTAACCTTTAATAATTATGACACTACTGTTTTTATCATCAGTATCGCTATGCGATCTCGGAAGATTCTTAGTTTCATTTACACACTATGTATATTTCAGTAAAATACGGCTTTCGTATCCATATTGAAATGAAAGAAAAAACATATGATGTTTTTAAACAGTACCTATTCAATGAATCTTTTTTGTTTTGTTTTTTGGTTTCACAACTTCACAAGCCTCTGCGAATCTTAATTATCCCATGAACGAAAAAAAAATGCGTTTAATTCTATAAAAGGTTTATAATCCTTGTTTAAATTGCCATACATAAAACGTTATTAGGGGATGAGACATTGTCTTTAAATTTTATTCCATTTTTAAAACTTGCAACATTCGTTACATTCTTGCTACATTTCCAACGGAAAACATAACGTTTGGTTTACGGGAAACGTTCATGTTTTCGGCTGAACATATTTGACATTTGCATAATATTATCTGAGCCCGCTTCGTGCCAGTTGGTACTTAATAATTACAGTTGGAAAAAAAATGCAAGAAGTATACGTATTAAGTAAACGTGCTGGTAACATCGTACGACCTTAAAAAGGTCACACTTTACGCCTAGTTACCGGCTATCGTTCTATTTACCAAGCCCGAGTCTAGAATAATCAAAACGAAAATACGGAACCATACTGTTATATTCATCTGCGCACTTGTGACTATACTAAACTACAATATTATATTTTGCTATGTTCACATCACTTGATTTTTTTGTTTTTCTGCGATAATCGGAATTCAAAAAGCTTTGAATGATTACATTTTAACTTCAAATCGATAATTTAGTTTTATATTTTATTTAATTATAATAAAATTCTTTTCATATTTACCTAACTAATTGTTTGTTAAACCTTAATTAATATTACTTAATTTTGTAAAAATAACCATTAATCAATATATTTTTATATCACTTTAAAATTCTCGTTATGAGCGAAAACGGTTTTTACCTTAATAAATAGCTATGGAATTAGTAAAAAAGTATATTTAATTTTTTAACATACTTATTTATATAAATACTAAGCAATTGATAGTCAAATAAAAAATGACACATTATTACTTTTGAATAAGTTCATTTTTAAAAAAATCAGCAATAGTAAAGTTTTAAATGATTAATGATTTTAAATGTATATGATAAATACATAAAACTTTCAAGAATGCTGATGTACAATACTATTTAAAAATATTTTCAAATCATAATCTGCCGATGGAGATATTCAAAAGAATGCTTTTACTTTTTGTGTTTATTATATTTATTTTTTTTCAAAATATATCGATTATTATTTAAAGTTATTAAATTAGTGAAAAAAAGGATATCATACTATCGGTTTCCGGTTGTGAATACCAGTTTTATTTACAATGAGTATATTTATCGATTTTAAAGTTGTACAAAAAGCTCATTTAACAATCAATCAGTCGTGCTACATGTTGCGCCGTTACCGGTTATAAATCGACCCGATATAAAATTACAAAACTGCAGTTTCGGTCAGTTTGGGAAGTAGAATCGCTGATTTACGGCCAATTAGGCTATTTCACCGGAAAAGCCGGCGCTGCGAAGGCCACTAAAAGCGGCGAATACCGCATTTTCGCTTGAACACCAACTGCTCGATGCGGACATCAATAAATAGACCGTAACCCTCACTATTCTTACGTATTGTTTCGCTAAATGTTGCCACCGCATAAATATTATTACCTGAAAAGATAACATATCGGAGGAAATAATTTTATTCCGTAACATAATCCGAAAAGCTCAACGATACTGAATTAATATTGTTTCGCACGATATGAGCAATTAATTGATTAGCTTGCCTCCGAGTCGTATAAATATATTCTTCAATGATTTATATATTTTAGATAATCTTACCGCCTTTTTCGATTTATTTGTCACTTTTGTATTTCTTGTGAAATTTCAATATTACCAAATCGGAAAACTCTGATTTGTCAAACTGTTTTCGTTTTTATATTGAACACGGCAGTTATTTTTTTATTTGTTTTTAAAATTCTTTATGGTACTCAACGTTGTACCCACCACAACTCGCTATAACTTCACAATCTTCTCACAGGGTACATTCCACGGCGGAACCTCTTTATTCATGATAAAAAAATATTCCCGATGATATCACGAAAGGAACTTTTTCAATTCTTGCTTGTATGCACTATACAGTGTGAAGAATTTCAAATATAATAATGAAGTCAAATGAAAAGTTTTATTAAATTGCGGTATGAACATAGCAGTTTATGTATATTAATATTTTTTCTGAGACTTATTGGATATATTATAATACATAAGCTGTATCTGACATGATTAAAAACTTTTAGCTTTTTAGCTTGCCTGGACCGAATTGAGTATGATAATTTCAACAACTTTCACAAGCTTGTACGTTTACGTAAAACTCAACTGAAAATTAATCTTGTAGCTGGGTAGAAGAATCATTAGTGAAGTATTGCACAAACATATATGATAGTGGATAGATCAACAACAGTAATGCAGTACTGCAATTACAGAAGTCATCAGTCGTCGAAAAATACACCATAAGAAGAATAATGATAAGAGATTTTTTAAATAAATTGATTTTGAAACATTTAAGGCAATCTTGTCATAATGGGCACATTAAAGTTGTTTTTACAGATATTGAACTGTTGATAAAAATGATTTACTATAAAAAATATTATGAATATAATATTATTTTAGTAGTGAAACATAAAAGCTTTATGAAATAACAACGATAAACTTTTCACATGATATCCTACAAAATAGCGTTTATTGCAATTAGTTACTTGTATATCGTATATGTCCGTGAGTATTCATAATATATTTCAATATTCAAAATGGGTAGTTTTAACTTTGCCCAAACAACAAACTAACTCGGTTAGCGAATTGGAAAGCTCCGAACATACCAATAGTGTGTTAATAGCTTCAACTCAAATTAACTAAATTTCAATAGCTCTCTTCCCCAGAATTTATTACTGTTTTCTAAACATAAAAATTATTTTAGTAGATTTAATATCATGGAGTAATAAATAGCTTTATATGTTTCAAAAATATTTGTCAGTAAAGTTTTTTCCAGCTTTGTTAGCTTTAGGATATGCAGTTTAATTAAGATAATTCGACTGAAGGTGCTTGGTGGAATTTCAATATTTAATTTGAATCGTTCAAATTATGTACACTCCCACAGATTTTGTCACTACCGACCCGGGTTTCGCCTTTCGGCATCTTCAGGCGTTCAAGTGCACGGATGAACTTGAACTGACAGTTCATTCGTGCACTTGAACGCCTGAAGATGCCGAAAGGCGAAACCCGGGTTGTTAGTGACAAAATCTGTGGAAGTGTACATAATTTGAACGATTCAAATTTAGGATATTTAACAAAAACACGTGTATATTATTTATGTACAACTTATTAACAGATCTGAGTCAATTTTTGTGACATATTAGTAATCTTTTTACATTTAAAAATAAGCGAGGTCAATTTGTTGAAAAAAAAACACTGAAATATATAAGGTGAGATTTTTATTATCATTACGAATGGCAAGTTTTAAGGTTCATTAACTTTCTCTAATCTGGATAATATACAATTTTTTAAGCAGTTAGTCAGTAAATATTACGTGGCCTTATAATATTTGTCAGATTATAATATCTGACATTTATAATATTTGTCAGGTTTCTTGGAAAAAGCAATAAAAATTCATGACCGAATCTCGGCGAAGGATTTTTCCACTCGACATTTTTCTTTTGATGTGATCGGAAAATTTATTCAGACGATTTTCTCTGTGTTGGATTCTTTGCCGCTTAAAGCGAACATAATTTTACTATTTATTATAGTTCCAGATCATGATAATTTAAAATTGTTTATGATAACTTTTTGAGTTGACAACTAACCATATATTACTTTTTTTTAGACTGAAGAATATTCTTTAATTATAATAACTTTTAAATAAAATGACAAAAATTAATCGCAATGTTTTTTATGAAAATTAAATTTAACTTTAAATATATATATGATGTATATAAGTAACGTTTAATAAGAAAAAACACAATTTATACTGCTATTTTTTATATTTTTATTGCAATTGCATCAGACATTTTTTAATCATACAAGATTAACTTATTAAAGTTTTATTGTCACCAGAGAAGAAAAATCGTGACAAAAACTTATGCCTCGAATTGAAAAAATATAAAATTACTCACGGGGTTTTAGCCCGGATCCATCTGGTCACAATGGTAAAGGTTTCAAAGCCATACTACAGAGGCTAGCTGATACCAACTGGTGATTTATATAATCTGGCCAAAAATTAAATTTCGAAATTATAATATTTTTTTAGTAATAAAAGCTACCGACTTGAATGACTTGTATAAAGAAAATATAAAGTTACTGAATTTCTTTTTTGTATAAAAAAACAATGTCAAGAATCGATTCTTTTACCCTCAAGTCAATACAATTCAAATTCAATCCAAAAGACAAAGTGTGTCTACGAAGAGCTTTCTGAGAATGTACGAGATACGTAAAATAATGTATGACATCAGTGGAGCCCGTATGTCTGAAACCAAACGACCGGGAGTCTGAAACGTCTGCACCCTTCCTTATACAGCCTCCCTGATTTTCTAAAAGCCTTATAGCATAAAGCTCAGTGGGGCAGTATCGAGACGCAAGCTTTTAAGCTCTTTCGAAGTTGAACTAGTAACACGGAGAAAAGTGTACTAGACTTTTGCAAAATGACTATGTGATTATGTTAAATTTTGAAAGCTTTCGGACTGACTATTGCACACAATGGAAATGAAAAAACAATGACTTTAATTTACATAATCGTCCGGATATAGAACGTAAATTATGGCATTTAGATGGACTATGTTTCCGTAAGTTAAGGCACTTAAGTTAACACTTCTAAATACATATAAATAAATGGTTAAATGTAGTATAAATTCTCATTAAAAAAATCTTAATAAATTTGTATTCATTCAAAATACTTATATTTTTCATATATCCTATAAAATTTAATAATAAAACACTTTTTTTACTAATTCTATATTATTTATTATAGATCAAGACCAGATTAGCTCATCACGAGCATTATCAACTGATGCTTACGATTAGTTCAGATAATGTGGAATTAGTAAAAACGGGTTTCATTTTTTTTAAATATAATGCCTTTTCATCAATAATTTGACAGTGAATATCTTCAAAGTGATAGATTATAAAGATTTCCTACATTGCTAAAAACACATTCAAGTATACAAGAAACACAGAAGGCAATAATAATTGACAGTAAAAATGCAGAGCACTTCTAATTCTAGACTTATTTTGTGAAATGTGACAATGCGCCCAGCATTCAAAAATATCGAATTATTAGAAGGAAGGTGGGGTCAAACTTATTAGCTGATTGCCAAATACTATTTACAGTTGAATCGAGAATTTTTCCATAACTAGAATCGAGCACGGAGCTTCAGATTGTTAAATGAAATCTCACCGCTACGCAATAAATACTGAAAATATGAAAACAGTGTCGCCATCTACCTTCTGATACGAATAATCTTTCTCGATAATAGATTTATTGCTGACTTTATGACAGATCATTCCAATTTTAAATTTATTTTACTGCTGAAGAAAGCATATTATTTTAAATAAGACAACGTTAAAATCAAATAAAGGTAAAACAGTTACATACATTTACCGAGTTACTTAATGTTAGCAATCTGTATAAATAATAACGTTATAATAGTTGTGATATTATTTTCTACATTAATAACCCCAGCTGTCCATTACCAATGTCAACTAAAGTAAAAGTGTGACATCACGACTAAAAATGATGGCTGCTGCTTAACTCGATGATTTGTTGTAACTATGCTAACGTTGAACTCTCAAGCACACGAACTGTGAGCACTACGACACTTTGTCACGTAGTTTTGCGTCTAAATTAGCTTCAATCACGTGAAGTATTTCCATCCACCCTTGGAAGATAGTCAACTGACAAACTCGGTCTAAATGACTGCAATATTAGCGCAGCTCGTTCCTTCAATTAATTTTATTAATATAAGAAATAATGAAAAGTATATCATATACAGTAAACCTCAATTTAGCGTAGAGATTGGGACTACGTTATAGTAATACTACGCTATAGAGGACTATGCATTTGAGGAGGAAATTTGAGGTTAGGTTCTTTCAATTGTATTTTGTGAATTGAAAGAAATCAGCAATCAAAAAATTTTCGAATTTTTATTAATTCAATGACCTAGTATTTAATTTGTTAACAAGGGACAAACAGCTACTGACAAACATTTTACAATGCACGTATATAAAATAGATATTAATACTAATCTATATATATAAAACAAAGTGGGGTTAGTTACACCACGTATATCTCGAGAATTACTGAATGGATTTCAATGATCTTTGATTTATTAAATTTCTCTTTGCCTAGAATAGCAGAATAAGCATTAAAACATCGGAAAAATATCACGGAAAAGAAATTATGAATAAAATAAATTTCTCCATACATTTCGTATTTTCGAAATTTTCAAATCGAACGCGGAACATGACGTTGTATGCTGTTTGCGGTTAATACACTAGGTGGCGTTGATTGTAAAATTAATATTTTCATACAGTTTTTAAATGAGGAACAGCTTGAAGTTATGAAAATGTCGTTGTATGCTGATTTCATACACTAGATGGCGATATTTCCAAAATTCATTTGTTTCATACTTTGAATTAGAGATGTTCCGACGAACTTGGCTGTGTCAGAATTTCGAAACTAAATCTTCAATATCCATTTTAAAAAAAAACTTTTAGGAATTTATGTCTCATGTCGCTAAAATATATACTGAAATGTGAAAAGACGAATGAAAGTACATAAAATCAGAAGGTACGTAAAAAAAATCAGTATACTTTTCATGAATATTATATTGTTATAGAATACTATCAAATCATTATTTTATTTTTGATCCCTATATACAGTCAATCCTGTTTTTATGCGGTTTGTTTATGCGATTTAGAAGTAATGTGGTTTTTTAGAAATGATTTTTTTTAAATGTACAATATTTTACGATATATAAAAATGTTAAATATTACACTCCCACAGATTTTGTCACTAACGACCCGGGTTTCGCCTTTCGGCATCTTTAGGCGTTCAAGCGCACGGATGAACTTGAACTGTCAGTTCAAGTTCATCCGTGCGCTTGAACGCCTGAAGATGCCGAAAAGCGAAACCCGGGTCGTTAGTGACAAAATCTGTGGGAGTGTACATAATTTGAATGATTCAAATTTAATATTGAAATTCCACCAAGCACCTTCAGTCGAAATCTTAAATTAAGTTAAACATCACATTACGTCGAAAGCATATATCGTTGTATTTTGGATAGAATAGAGAGAATCATAAACACAACCGGCATTTGAAAAAAAAATGCGATTTCGGACTGTTTAAATCATATTGCATCTGCCATCGCTGAATTAAGTCCACCTACTTAGGTGTGTTACAGTCGATGAAACCATTGAAACATCGGCAATATCAGCTGAAATGATTACTTTAGCACATGAACTTGGCGAAGAAAGGTTTGATACCTTTAGCGAAAATTATATCGACGTATTACTTACAGATAAAGCTATAAGTGACGAAGATGTCAATAATTTAAATTTAATTATTGACAAAAAACCAGAAAATAATGACGAACTGAAAGAAATTCCAGTTCCTTCACTGCGAAAATAAATGAAGAAAGTCTCCAACTTTTCATTAAATTAGAAGATCATTTCTTTATAAATGATTCATATTCTGATCGCGCATTCAAGTTTCAACGATAACTTTAAAATATATATATATATGGGTATAACAAACTGCATAACCAATTAATTATCGAAAAAGAAAATCTGAACAAACTCTGATAACTAATTTCATTGTTAAAAAACAACTATAGTTTTATGAAATTGATGCGCATACTATTTCTTCCGAAAAAGAGTGACCACAAGCTTTAAAACACACATAGAATTGTCATACAGTGACTATTTTTTAATATTTTTACGCCGTGGTTTTCCCCTAATTTTCTTATACTTTGCGATTTAGTGTATATTTTAACTCGCTGTTTCAAAGTTATGCGGATTTTAAAATTTAAGTAACGCACCCCACTTTTTCTATGGAAGTCAAGTTTTTTATGCGATATTTCGTGGAACCCATATACCGCATAAAAACAGGATTGACTGTATAACTAACTGTTTGTATATGTGGAACATTAAACAAAAAAATATATTTTTTTTTTCTAATGAAAAATAATCTCATAAATATAATATTGAAGATTTGGAAAATGTTGCGTTCTTTGTTATAATGAGAATTTATATCATTTCGTAATATAAAAAATATGAAAATTTAGAATGAACTTTCGTAAAATTATAAAAAGATTTCTCCAAGCATTTGCTGACTATCTGTAACGGCCGTGTTCCTGTCGACGAATCGAATGGATTGATTTCGTTTCTGCCGAATTTTTGCAATTTTGTCTCATCGAAGGACAATCAACAAAGTGTTCCTGAATATCATTGCTAATCACAAACATCATAATTGGTTGATTGAACGAGCAATTCTTGCAGCAAATAACATAGATGTGGATCATTTCAACTTCACAATTCAAAATCAAATCGTTGGTCTACTGCATTCCTCTAAATGTATCGACTGTGCCACGTGAATAACATCATTTCAATGTAATTAAAATAGTTTTCATTTTGAATTTTGCACATTTATTTAACTTAATTCACTTTGAGTATTCATTTAAACTAAATTTAATTCAGCCAACACAACATTTATTGATTCTGAGGCGGTACGAAGTTCGTCGGGCCAGCTAGTATAATATATTTATGAAAAAAAATATTTGACCTTGAAAATTTATATATATATATGCATTTACGTATTGCACAGTTTAATATTAAAAATATAAAAGCATTACATATAGACAGATTAATCAAGAACGATAAGTATTGAAATTATTTAATTATTTTACTAAAAGGTATAAAATCAACGCCTTTGTTAGTAAAAAACCAAACAGTTCTTCATTGAAATATTTTCTTGTTAGTAAATGTGTTCTGCAAGGCTAGGCATGTCAGGATTCTCCGAATTATTTTATGATCGTCAGATAATGGACAATCTGCAACGTACAAATAATTAATCGCTGCAATATTTTCCACGTTAGATTAAGGCGCGCGTTAACTGTGTTCAGGATTTTATTATGTCTGCTGTGGTTTACTGTCCGGCACTGCTGGCAACATAACATAACGACAGTTTTCCACGCCGCTACCCTCTTCTCTGCAGGCGCCTGCAAATAATTCATACCAACACAACGGAAATAATAAGACCATAGACGAAAAAATTCCAAATATTATTTAATGGCGCATTTGTGCAGCTGTGAATTGGTCGGTAATATATTATATCAAATAGAGGTTAGGGTGACTGGCCACTTTATCGCAATGCCGAGTGTGAGAATAATACTTTTCTTTGGGCAATCACGAACACACAATAAATAATAGACAATCTTGAAGTTTATAACGCTGTATAGATTGATATTCACTTGTTTTTTAATGGAGCAATGTTGATCTCTAATGGTCTGGCATCACATATATCAGAATATGATATTATTAAAATTATATTTTGGAATATTCAATATGAATTGGCATTAAATTTGTAGGCGTATATTATGTAAAGGTAAAAAAACAAAAGTACTCATGTTAAACTTTAGCAAAGTTCTTAGATTGAACCAACATTTTATTAACTTTGTGAACCTCTATTACAAAAAGGTATAAAATGATAAAGTAACATTTAACTATTTACAATATTGAAAATTCCTATGAATCGAAACCTTTTTAAAAAATATTGAGTTAAAAACTCAACGATTTTTTTATTCTTAAATGAGTGTCAAAAATAAATCTTTTTTTTCTTTACTTTAATATTATCTCCTAAAATTCTTAATTTAACATTTAAAAAAACATCATTACGGCAGAAATGTGAATCGAGTATTATAAGGAAACATATCAAGACTACTTAGCAGTAAATCTTAAACAGCAAACTGATAATGGTTAATATTACTATCATTATGATTTAAAACAAAATAATTTAATAAACGACAGTCAACTAAAAGTTATAAAATTGTATTTTTGCACCTCTTATAAATACAACCTTTACAACAAAACATTGCCGTCAATGGCTTTACGATAAATGATGTTATTTATAAACTAGTATTTTGCAATAGTTTATAATATTGATCTTCTTCGTATTTATTCACGTTCGCTCCCAATGTGAACCATAGGACTTTCTAATGGAGGTATCTGAACATATTTTTTCTACGAGGACTGTTTGTCACTAATTTGCTAACCTCTCTTTTTTCTAAGAGAATAGGGATAGAAAACATATGCCTAGGACAAGACTATTGGTAAAGTAATCGCTGTCGGGTCATCAGCGTCGTTGGCTTCCCTGAAAGATCTCGCGGGTTCATTTTATTTCAACGAAAGGGTAGGAGGAGTTTTTTCAAACATCACAAATATCTATGCCTTCGAACAGAAATCGATAAAAATGCTGTTCATACTGGGCTTTGAACTCGTGAAGTCCGCCATGGAAGCAAGTGACGTTGAAAACTGAGACATGGACCCGATAAATAATTTATTCATAATATCGATATTTACTAATCACTTAAACACTTAATTTAAATACTTAATTTTCCGTGATCGTAGTGAAACTTCTTCCGTGATTGGAAGCACGGAGCTTCGCGGCCTTGACGTTTTTAATCAAGCATGCCTTGTCGTGTACTGAAGATAATTTATCATTTTCAATAAAATAATGAAAGTGATATGCAAATGAACTGTAAATAAAGCGTTATTAAATAATCCAAGATTAATTACCTTATAAAACATTTACGTATGTTATTAAAAATGCTTTTTTTATATTATATTTTAAATAAATATTATGAAAATATTATATTTTATGTCAACCATATACAAAAAAACCATATGAAAAAAAAATATCGTTGAGAAAGGAATCCATAAAGAAATAAATATGAATCAGTATTATCAGCGTAGCGAGAACGATTAGTTAACCACTAGTTCTGTTTTGCCTTGTCCTTCTATCCATACTAGTCTCTTAAAAAGACAGGTTGAACGACTGAATAACAAACAGTGTTTGTAGAAAAACTTTTGTTGAAATGCCTCTACTAGGAGGCCATATGCACTACATTAGGAAGTGAAATGAATTTAAAAAGTCGTGTTTGCACTTTTGCATATTTATAGACACATTTTTTCCACATAAAGTTTTTTGGTAAAACAAAATTTTGTTTACCCAAACTTTTTTTCGCCAGGATAAGAAGAATTTTCCTTATAGTGTCTACATCAATCAGTACTTAAACGAAAATATGAAAAATACGCAAATTTTCTTTGGTTAGTTATGATTTTATTTAAGACGTAAAAAGACAAGTACCTCTCAAATTGTTCTTAGATCCTTATTTGGTTTTTCCATTTACGCCTAGTATTGGAGTCAACTGGCTCATGAATTTGGATTTTAATGAACTATCATAAACAAAACAAAAAAAACTAAGGTATCTGATATTCTTTGCTGTAAAATAAATGCAAAACCAGTTCGTTCCGTTAATAAAAATGATAAATTAATCGTCTAAGTGTACTGAAAATACTTTTTCCGGGTATGAAATAGCAATATTGGATGTATAAATTTTGTGGGTTAGCTTATTCTACTTATTGAATACAAAATCGAGCTCAAATATTTTGCGTACAGATATTTCATTCATAAACAAAACAATAATAACAATGATAAACCTCCTAAACTATTTTAGGTATCCTATTGAGTAGGAATACAAAATGGCTGAAAACTGTCATACTCGTTCGAAAATGGAATGGTGAGCAAATTAATGGCGGATGTTTCGCCGGACGAATATAAGGTGGCGTTGTAATTTAAGTAATTCTAATAATTTATCGCCGTGAAGTTTTGATAGAGTGGAGGGCTTAAACTGTAAATAGTTTGTGCCTTCCACGGTTTGTTTGCGATGTTTCCATGGCGCCAGCCACCCACCCTTATTTCTAAATTTCAAAACAGCTTCAACCACACTAATGTATTACCATTCTGACAAAGCGAAACTGTAGCGCTTCTGTGTGTATAAAAAAATGAGTTAATTTATTACAGTCCGTTGGGGGCATATTGATTGAATCAGCGATAAACTATTGCGTAATGAAGGAGTGATCGATACTTTTCCATGTCAAACTTTATGAATATGGTAAACATACGGACGTTTTTTGGTGTTTGCTTTTCACTATTGACATAAAATGGCCGAACTAACCCTCAAATTAATAAAGGAAGTCTCAATCGTGAAATGACATCTTTATGAAGAAATAAAACATGTTTACGATCATATAAGTATTGTTTAAAATATTTCATCGACATTCCGTTTTTGTTGTCAGCCGACTAATGCAGACAATGAAAATAACAAAATGTTTTAAAAAGCATTTCTATTACATAAAAATTAGTCATGAATTATTACTATTCATATTAATTGCAAGACTTGATCATGTTTTGATTATTATTTTTTTTCACCCAAAACATTGACTGAGTCAAGTTGGTTATTTTATCCACATTCGTAGTAGTATACTTATTAGAAATCCATGATTTCAATAACCTCACCAATTTAATAACACGTAAATTCACTAAACAAACATTAAAAACGTAAATTGGCTGGGTCGAGAGATTAACGTCGTTGGCTTTGGTTACGGTACTCACAGGCTCGAATCCCAGTTCGATCAGTTTTATAAATTTATTTCTCGATCAGTTTATGGATTTCTCTTTGAATGTTGGATGTCTGTGATGTTTAAAACATCAATTTAATTGAATTATATTATTTAAACTAAATACTCTATCAACAAATGTTTTTCCAAACTTGGTTTGAGCAATTGTTAGTGTTGAAAAAGGACTCATTTGACATTAATAATCGAATGTTAAGTTTATATCTAATATTCAATAAGTACAAATATTATCTTTGGTCAATATATACATTGAAATGTCAGTATTTCTTTTGAATTTGCTCAAAAGCCGTGATTATAAAAATGTGGTTAGGTTAGGATATCTTTGGTTGTCAACATAAAACAGTCTTTGGGATTAAAATACTGCTCAATAATATTACTGACCACTTTATATAAATATTGAATGTATAATATTAAATACCGTCCAAAAGTTGATTAAACACTTACCAGATAAATTTCCAAATATTTCACAAATAAATAACAAAAAGGTCGCCATAATATTTCACAAAAAACTGAGAAAACAGCATATAAAAATGTTTGAAAATTAATTCTTACTTTCAAGCGCGAGTTTCGTTTTGTAACAGGGTTCAGGATGTTCAGGCTATAAAATTCAGGTTCTCTTTTCACAACCCCTGTTAAAATTTAATTAAGGTGTGCTAATTAAATTTTACAATATAAAAGCAGTATTTATCTACAAATTATACGGCAGATTAGCATTCCGTACAATGGATGATACAATTTAGCTAAATACGCATCGAATGGGAATGTTCCAGTGGGGTAATTTCGCAAATTACCCCAGATATGATCTACTTATTCAATTCGTTGACCAGGATAAAGCCTGTACTAATTTATCTCGCTTTGTCCCCGAGGGGTGAAGCACCCCTCTACCGAGCAGGTTGTAATGTTTTCGGTATTTATTTGTGGGGTTACCATTTATTCACAACCAGAATTTAATTAAATTTTCTGGTATTCGATATTATCTATTTCATATGGGGAAAAGCTGTGATTTTTTTGTCTCATTTATTTTCATGTATGTAAAACAAAAATCATCTTTAGTTAATGATACTATACATTCAAAAAAGCAGTTATATTCATATTATAATATTCAAATTTAGTTTATAATATTTGTCTGGACCACATACGGTGAAATCGTCTATATTGTCTGTACAGTGTACAATTTTAACAGTAAATGTGTCAAATATTCCGTATTATAAAGTAACTGTGAATAAAATTACAAGTCTAGATTAGTTTGTATGAACTGAACCAGCCACGAGAAACATTTTATTACAATACCAATATTCACTCCCTTCTAAAAGTACCTACATCGAAAACCTCACTGTCTTAATTTCTTATAAATATTGAAATTATAAAAATCTCTCCGTTGCGATGTATATTTTCATTAAATTCACGTAAATATTAGTGATTGAGACAAACTGCAATTGTGTAAGCTTATCCTTGAATGGTTGAGGACTTCAACTGTTGCACATAACCTACCATACAATTTATATGTATATGTCTGAAGCTTCATTTATTGTCACTTTAAGTACTACTAATTTCAATTAAGTATCTTCTACTTGAAAAATAGTCAAATTAACTGAGTGTTTTAAATTTGAAGAATAAAACCTTAATTCTTTTCTTTAATTAAAAAAAAATGTGCGAATTTTTTTTTCATCTAGTGATTATGACCCCTTCGTTTGAATCAAAATTTTGTAAGAAAAGTTAGCGTTGGTATTTAAAATTCACATGAGTATTATTGTGAATGGTGATTAGTTATAAGAACCTAGACAATCTATAAAATCTTCGTCGTGTAAATTGCATTAAAGCGCGTTTGTTGTTTTCAGTTAAATCATATACATATGTATATTGGTGGAAGTTTTTGACATTTTGTAAGTAATTTAATGAATTATAGCTCATTAATAATAACCTTACGTATCCAGATTCACGCATGATCGTAAATGACCTGACCTGAGCGTAAAAAATAGCTATTGACCCTTTTTCTTGAAAAGAAACTTACACCAGATTTAATCGTTAACCAAAATGAAAACAATGAATAATTCAATACTCTTTTTACAGTTGCTTAATATTAGGTGGCGAATCTTTACTTTACACCCTTGAATACTGCTTAGTTCCACATAATAAACGGGAATTTATGGAAACCGCAATGTATATGTGCGATATGAGCGGTGGGTAAATGTATTTTGTGTGTTCAGTTGACAAATGAGTCAATTTGCCATCCCAAACTAGGCACTGGAGCATTGTTAAACTTGCGAGGCCTTCCTTTACTTGCGACAGCGTGAAATATTTCATTGCCTTAGATTTAATTAATGTTTCAAATTGTAATTGATCTCGTCGTAAATCATGCCATTAAATATTAGCTTTGTTGTAGCGACGTAATAGTTAGCGTTATAGGATAATTGAACGGAAAACTCGAAAGATATAGTATGCATAAATTTGGGTAATTTATTTTCTTCACTCTGTATAACAAATATCGTCATCTGAGACCTAAAGACTCGTTACTTACTTAATTTCAGTTTTAATAAGATTTTTATTCTATTTTTTCTTAAATATACTGTGAATATAAAAAAGATTTTATAAAATAATAAGTAAACATTGTCTGACCTTAATCAATACGAATAATGCAATATTTAATAAAGAAATAAAATATTTGTTGGAATATCAGACAGTAAAGTTCCAAAAATAAACAGTTTTATTTATGTCCGAGAAATAATTACATTAGTTAAGTCGGTGTTGTAATTTAAAAAAAGTTAAGTACCCTGAAAGGTCGGCGGTAAATGTTTTCTGATATTTGATCATAATAGAAGCATAATTGTCATGTTCGAGTCCATTCATTGCAGCAAGTAAATAATAATTGTTTATTTTCTTTACGAATTTATAGATGCAACGAACATAATATCATGATTAAAAAATAGAACGAGCGAGAAGAATTGTAAACCCGGAAAACAAAATGTACGCGTCTTTCAACCAACAACAATAAAAATACGACTGAATGAAATTGATTCCTATCTAAAAGTTTTGATTGTATTCCAAGGAAATTACTTACTCAAAATATTTGTATTTTCTTCCGTTTCTTACTTCAACATTTTTCTTGAAGAAGACACGGAATATTCAAGTAATGACAACGATTATACCCGTTTAGATATATTCTGAGATTATGAAATGCTCATCAAATAGGTTATATTGATTATTTATTTCAGCGAGAAAATGTCGGCCATTTTAATAAACAATAGTAACGTATCTCATCAAATCTTTGACCGGGACTATTTTTTTAAATATTTGTAGTTTTGTGTTAACAAAACCCTATTAAAGGAAATGCATTTAAAAATGCGGTACCACTCATAAAATTCAATTATATTTTTTTAATTTACGCAATTAGCATGACATTATTAATTCTATCTTAAGCGATTTACAATAAGCTTCACGTTTATTCAGATCCAAACATTAAGAAAGGGAACTGTTCCCATTAAATAGTGAATCCACTTCTCTTCGATAACGCTGTGTTATTATCTAATGGAGTTTCAGGAATCACCTGATTTTTAAATCAATACACATAATTAGTACAAACACTGCAAATTTTTGAGATAAGATAATCGCTAAGTGTAAAAATATGCATATTATTTTTTTCCAAATCTAATCTCAAAGAAGCATTTTTTTTAATGCGCCGAGATAGTAAAATTAATAAACAATGTTAATAGAATAAATATAAGCGGTTTTCAAACTTTATAATGATGCCATTAATAAAATATACATATTATAGATATGTGATTATTTCACTTGAACTAATCTATAGACTACCCAAATATTATTATTTTATAGGCGAGCAATAAATTATTTAATATTATGCTATCATTAAGCCACAATATTAATTAATAGATTTAAGTCAAATATATATTTTTAAAAAAAGCTTACTAGTGAAGTTGTAGGCTAAATTGGATTGGGTTTTTATTTATGTTAGAATGCCAATACGATTTCATTATATTCATTTCCCCGCGATGCTGAATTGCATTAAAATCAGTTATATTGTTGCTTTTAATTAAAAATACGGTGGGCAAAATTGTATGTTTTGCCAAATCCAATGCAATCGGATTTTTCTCGATTACTATTCAAATTTGATTGCACTGTACTTTGTAACAATAAATTAGAATATTCGATCGTTTTATTTCAAATATCAGAAAAGTGTCATATACAGGAAACGTAATTTGTAGTTGTGCCAATGTATTATATTATACATATGTAATATTATCTAAATTAAGTTTATTTTTTGTTTTCGTGCCTACAGCATCATAATAGTACACACCAATATTAATGACACTATTATTTGTAGGTTTTTTTTTTAAATTCATAATAAAAAAACCAATGTTTCGCAGAAAAATATTAGCACCTTTTTACATATTCTGAAAAATATTTACCCATCGACTTCAATAGTATCATAAAAGATATCACAACAGGTACAAGAGTAAAAAAAATGATTTATTATAATAAAAAAATATTCGAGTAAAGAATATTTTTAAAAAATTGTCAACAGAATAAAAGAAACTAGTGGTTTTGAAGAAACAATGACTTAAAATGATTTTCAAATGTGTGTTTTTTAAAAACTTCATTATCGGTCCAAGTGTTGCTTACTCATATGATATTATATTTTGTTCATTTAAAGTTTTGGAACGCCTGTAAAGGATTTTCATATAATAGGAGATTTCTTATCTTTGTAAGTATATTACAACAATCATGAATATGATTAAGGTGAATTCTTTCTATTTATAATACCGCAATACAAGTCTGATTTTCGTGCAATTTAAACCAATATACCAGAGCTGTGAAAATCTGTTCTTGACACTACAAACTGTTTATAATAACTAAAATACTATTTGTTTTTCTCATTACAAAATTCTATCAAACCATCAGGACCAATATTGCTCAACGAGAACATTTTCAACTGAAACCGGTTCACCAGATGAAGATGTTGGTATCAAGGAGGAAATGTTTGTAGGCCTCCGCGATCATTTTAATTATGAAGGATTAGAATATAATTTTTAATTTACTTTTTGGTTATTTTATTTTCAAATAAATATATGTGTAAATCAAAACATGACTATCGGAAACGATATAATAAATTATATAATTTCAAAAATATGTTAGGTTTTTTTAATTAAAATTTGAATGTAAGCAACACTTATTTGAATATATATTTTTTTGTTTTATAAAATAACTTATGTTCCTATAATGTTCTTATAATGAAAAAAACTTCTAAATAAAACACATTCAATGTCATAAGTTCCCCTTTTTCAGAAGAAACATATTAAGATTCTGAATATGATAGTCACATAGTTTCATGAATGTAAAGTTTATATTTTCAATTTCAATTTCAAAAACTAAATTTGTGATATTGTTGCACCAGTTGCGGAAGCCTATTAATCTCATTTTTCGATATTTAGCACCCGTAATGTTGTTACACAGACTATATATATATATATATATAATACATATTTGCGAGTTACCGAACAACCAGTAGCCCACCAGTAACTAACTAGCGAATAAAAATTATTGTTTCTATGAATTAAAACGAATTTTATATTTCGAGCGAGAATCTTTTCAAAGTCACATATTATTAATTGGTGTAAATAAATACTGTTTAACTCATTTTTCAGATTAAAAATTTTATGAAGTTTTGCCACCCGTTAAAAAAACTATAGATTTTGTTTTTCGGCCCTGGTTGATAATTGACAAAAAAAAATATTATATATCAACAGTGCAGACAATTAATAGCACGTTTTCCCACCGACGGTATGCTAATACAAACATAGTAAATTAATAAAGCGTAACCTGTGTTAAAAACCATTTTATTAATCTAACATAATGGTGCGATAGCAGTGAATACTGGTCTAAGAGAAACAATATCTAAATATTAATTATCTTTAGTAATGTCCGAAATAAAACAAACTGATAAGAATGGCAATGTTTGACAGTAATAACCCAAATGAGTACAAGTTACTTAAACATCTTCCGGCCGTAAGTAATAGGGCGTCTTCGATAACATAAATACGAAATATCTGGCTAGATGCATAGCTGCATGGAATAGAATCTTCAATATACAGTTATTTAATATATTATGAATATAATATATTATATATAATAAAATAGAATATGATAAAATTACATTTTTTTATGATTATTGATCTATAAAAAAGTGAATTATTTATTAGCTTAAATAGTTTGAATTTTCTCTATTCCTTAGTGGAATGTTGTGGACATGGTTTTTCACGAAATCGTGAAAAAATCACTATTGAAAAACATTGTGTGAAAATATTTTTAAAAGTGCAATAAATGGCAATTTTTCAATTTTGATAGAATTTTTAGAAAAAACGTGTCAATATCGATATAAAGAAATAAAATTATACAAAAAAATATATACGCTTATTTCATAAAAGAAATTTATTCTTAAGATTTTTTAAAAACAGTATAGCAATCATTTACATTTAATTAATTTCTGAATGATTCCACATTAAATACTATATCCAAGCAAATCTAATAAAAATCAAATAGAAAATTTCATTCATCAAACAATTAGAGTCTGCTACACGAAAATAAAATTTAAACTAAAGTTCTATTAAAACCAAAAATATTAAAACTTCTCGTATGCAAAAATTGGTGAAAAGAACATCATCAATGTTGATTCTCTGGATCACTTATCAGCTTAATCGACAATAAATATGATCCAATCAGACTTTTAGTACTATAAACTTATGTGTATTAACAAAACTGGTCAGCTTAAAATATATTTTATTTTTATAAGAAGTAGAAGTATATGAAATAAAATTAATTTGGAACGAACTATTTGAATCAAAAACAAGTAATCTAGGTAAATGACGAATAATAACATAAAAATGTATGTGAAATTAAGTTTTTTGTAATAATTTCCTTAAATTTGGCATTACCGTGTAATTTGAAAACTGTTTATAAAATTTAATATTAGACACTGTTTATGGTACCGTAACGCATCATAAACGTTGTGAAATTTATTTGACAGTTTTCGGGTCATCAATTATTCAACAGCGTAATACAATAATGCGTTCAAAACATGTGCATAGATAGTACCTCCAAATTAATGACACTTGTGAAAGTCGGTAGTTTAAAATGTAACCTGTCAAAAAAAAACATATTCTAACGTTATTTTAATTATAAAATCGATGTTTCTCAAAATATCGTTGATCTAAAAAGTCGGTTTATATTGCCCACTCATGACAAATTCACTATGTAAGCAATGCGGATATTTTCTTTCCTTGACAAAAAATTGTACCGGAATCGTTACCGATCCGTATTTTCATTAAATCGTATTCTAACACTTAACTTACAACATTATATCATTATACAAACTGCTAAAAAAATTAGACCCATATAAAACAATCAATGAAAATCTTCCGTCCTGACGGTGAAAACTACAACATAGCATGGTCTTACGTAAGAAATGGAAACATAACTGAAATGCTTCACGGGCTTTTCTCGATTTTTTTTATGACGTTATAGAGGAGAAAATAATCTTGCCGGATCAATCATACGAAATACGATACAGAACTATTATCCAAAACTGTATAAGTCACATTTTCACACTTACGTATTATTACCAAAGAACAGTAAAACATCTATCTCAAAACGGTCTTGTACATTTGATCTGAAAGAGTTTTTCATGGTAGAAGTCGTGTATGGCTTCCTGTATGTCAAATTTCAATTTGAAGCGTATAGAGAAATAAATACATTTATGATAGCAATAATTGAAAGGGGGATTTGAGTGAGGTTCAGGTCGAGGGAGGGCGAGGAAATCGGTTGTCAGGGGGAGGGTGGTGACGGACACGCAACGGGGTGAGATCGGCCACTCCAGCCTTAAATATATAGACACAAAAAATGTAACCGATAGTAAAAATCCCGATAGGACAGATAATCGATAGGGCGGGGGTCGAAAAAAATAGGGGGCAGTACATACCGGGGGCCAGCCGCAGGCAGCAGGCCAGGCCGGCCAGTAGCGCCAGCAGGCCGGGCATTTCCTAGCGGTGCCGCATCCCTGGGCACCCGCGGCACGTGCGCGCGCTGCGGCTCGGCGCGGCAGACTGCCGCCCGGGCGGCGCGCGCTCGCATCGATACAATCCCCTCTCTTTTCCTCGTCCCTCTACCGAAGAAAGCCTTTCACCCTCTCCCTCCTCCGATCCTCCGGCCTCTCCGCCGACAACCCCTAGCGCTGCATCGCACGTGACCCCGATCGGCGCTGCAGCCGAGGACCTCTCGTTTCCACTTTTCGGAAATTCAAAAAACGAACATGTTAGTGCCGCGCGGGAAATTTTGACATAACACAAAATAGTAAATAATTTTTGATTTCATTATCATGATAACTTAAAATATGTCACGACTGTCTTGAAAGCACTTCCGTTGAAATTGTACAATTTCACAAACTAATATAAGTTAAAATAATGCAAATGATTTTTATAGTAAGTTATCAATAGAACATGGTTAACATTTAATCAAATATTTGTATATTAATTTGATTGTACGTTTTAATTTATTTATTCTATTTAGCTTTTTCCTCCAGTATTTTTTATTCATGTTTGAACTAGGTGTGTAGGAAAACCGTTATAACTTTAAAATGTCACTATTTTGTTGTTAAATATAATAAATAAAATTCACAAATATTTCTTCATAGCCTTATACATGACTGTCATAAAAACTGGAAAGCGGAATACATAGAAATTTTACGAAAACAATTAGTAAGTTTTCGCTCGTAATCCCATTTCATATGAAATATAAAATGACTAGTTTACGAAAAATGTTTGTTAACAGTTTTTGCAATAATATAAAATTGTCAACCAACGGTTATACTATAGAAGATTGACTCTACGAGACGGAATCTTATGTTAAAAATAACCACTAAATAATAAGTTGCGGTACACAAGTGTTTTTCTTTCACACTAAAGTACAAAATCCTTTCATAGTCTGAATATTTATTGATTATATATACTTACGAATAGGGATTGGAATCAGGACTGTAGAGTCTGGAGTCGTGGAATCATGTTTTTTTGGGAATCGTAGTCGGAAAAATTCTATGACTCAGACCCATTGTTTGAAAAATTATTTAATGACGTGTATTTACAGTGTTGCCACTGTATGCTAAATATAATTAAATATGATCTGATAGTATACATTAATGTATGTAAGTTAAAAGGAAATTATAGATTTGGAGTCGTTTCTTTTCCCAACTCCACAGCCCTGATTGCAAAACCAGGCGAATATATCAATACCAGTATCACACAAAAAAGTTATGCAAAAAAAAGATACGACGTATTGGCACCTCAATACCATAAGAATAAACGAAAAGTGAGATTTATAAATTTTATATAAATGAAGTCATTGAAAATACACTGAACATCCTTTTTACATGTTTTTTTTACACAATTTCGAAATAACACGGTGCAAAAAAAAGAGAAAAAATCGAACATTCATTTAACAATGCGTAACAGTAATTTGAAATTTCCTACATCCTCACATGTACTTACTGCTCAGTACTATGCAGCGGTGGGCTGTCAAAACGTTAACAAGGGGCTCGCTTAATCTCAAAGTAATTCTCGATGTTCTGGGGAAGGAGCTATTTTTGTTTATCACTCTTTAGCAATTATATGCAATACTTAAATAAGCAATCGATTATTACTCAATACAGTTATAATATTTAACAATGTGCAATTTACCGTAAACTAATTAATGTAAATTGCTAAAAATGTGCTACTGTGTATACTGAAGCTGCTGTTGATAATATAAAAGTCAGAATTGCAGTTATGAACTAGTTTGACCTGAGAATATTGTTTTCTCTTAAATTAACAAGGGGCTCGCCGCCCTTAGTCAAATTTAACAAGGGGCTCAAGCGAGCCCCTCCGAGTCCCCTCTAGCCCACCCCTGGTACTATGCGCAAAGAGGTATGTGATAGTGAATAATTTTTGTTACCTTTGATTTTTTAGAAGTATTTTTTTAATAATGTTAAGATACAAATAACAGCAATAAATTTTATTTTTTGATATCTTGAATTGATTTTTATACAAGGAAATCTATCCACTATATTTTTTTTACTTTAGTACATTTTTTACACGGTATCGCGTGGAACGTAACTACCGTGTAAATGGGGAGTTCAGTGTATTTAATAAGCTTGAACGAGTGTTTCATAAATTTCAAACGATTTCTTAAAAAAGTACATCATTGAAAAGTTCATCAATTCCGAAACTAATCATTATTGAAACAACTCTTAGCAGATTTTTAATAATTAAATTATTCGTATTATGGTTTCTGTACATTCAAAATTCGATTTTGATCAATTTTCAATACAGAAGCACTGGTATTTTTGCATTTTCAAACCCGATATTTCGGTATTGAAAAAATACCTCAAATAATAGGAACCCAGTTTCAGTCATACCGGTATTGAAATCCCTATTTACGTTGACCATTTACGTTCATCATTTTGTATGACATTTCTTAATTTAAGTAACGTTAGTTTCATTGCTTTGTCACGCCTGCATTTATCAGAAAATCTTGATTATTATGAAATATTTGATGTGTATTCAAACCACAAGAGGCCATAGTGTTACCACTACATGCTATACTGACCAAAGATGATCTGATGGTATACATATGTTCATAAATTAAACGGAAATAATTGAGTTAGTCTTTTTTTTTACCCGACTCCACAGCCCTGGTTCTAAAAAAAGTTAGCCAGTATGCAGATTAAGCAGCCGATATTTAGAATGTCGAATCCGTGATGCAGGGGTCAACCTCGTTCACTTCCGTAGTGGATCTCACAGGTTCAAATCCTAGTTCAAACAGCATTTTTCGATCGATTCATACATTTCTGTTCAAAGGCATGGATGTTTGTGATGTCTTAAAATTCCCTCCTCACCCTTCTAATGCGGGGCGTAACTTCTGTTGAGATATATCCATCAAGATGCCATATCATGAGGGGAGCGGACATAGATTATAAAAAATAGACTATCAAATATCACTATATTAAAAAATAAGATTCACTAAGTTTATTTATTTCCAAAGTTGTGGAGTTTGAGTCGGAAAAATCTGAGAAAAATAATTTTAAAATGTTGAAAAATTATTAGTCTTTACATCAAATTGATTGGTGAAATGTACTAGAATTATTATAGTGACTAGGGTGATCTGATGGTAAACAGATTTGTAAGTTAAACGGAAATGATTGAAAAATCATTTCGGAGTCGGAGTCGTTTTCTTTTTACCTGACTTCACAGCCCTGGTTATTCCATGCATTTTATGTAAAATATTTTTACTATAAAAAAATTACATATCACTCATAGTTTTTGTCTTTTGTTTTCCGAAAAATGGTTACCTTACACCAGCGTTTATTTGCTTATGACATTAATATCCCCATAACCTACCCCATTAATTTAATGCGTGCGATGAGATGTAAAATAATACCAATCATAATAATTAGCCTAGGGTAAAAATGTGTTTAATGGAAGAAGCCTTACAAGTTTTTGATTAAATAAACAGGAGCCGTGTATACAACTGCTTAATTAAAATAACAGTTTAATTAAAACAAAAAAGACCTCTCGGATTTCATCATTTCTGTTTTAATTAAATAATATAATTTTCTAAGCTAATTTTAAATTTTAAACAGTTGTCTTTGAATGCATTCCAAACTCAACACATCTACAGTCCACCCTTACCCGTTTGAAACAAAATCGTGTTATAGAAGTTTAAAGTTCTATACAAAATTTGGGGTCATGTTCATTTGTTAATTATTCAAATTACAAAATCAATAAATTAAACATTTTCTTACCGAAAATTTCATTTATAACAAAAAAATCTTTTATATATAAGGGTCGTTTCGTTCATAACGAGTATGATCAAATAATTAACATTTGAATCATTTGATGAAAATCTCTATAACAACCCAAACCGATGCTGATCCTGATAAATAGTTGTATAATAAATACAAAGGAATATTTTGTTATTTGTTGTATAAAACGTTTCCACCAAGTATCAATAGTGAACACCATAAAATTGAACTTTTCTATTGTAAATATTGTTGCAAACATCTTATACTTGCATGTGCTCAACATTTGTTAACATTTTTTTTCATAGTCCAATATTTTATTGTTGAATCATTACACATTTCTATACATTTTTGGATTATAACACATTGTTTCAATATTTTAGTCGAATCGATTTTTTCCGTCCAATATATTCATTTATTTTATTTGAGATCATTATTATTTAAAAATACAATTATTTAATGACTGAAGATAAGTTTCATTAAAAGATAAAAAATAGCTCACAATATATCAGAGTCATTATTCTGTAACGTAAATTCTCTAATAATTAATTCTGCTCCTCGTGTGAAGCATATTATGGACTCCTAATAGAGAATCTCAGCATATGTAAGTTATTCTACGAGAACGTATTGTTATCCAGTTCAGTCTCTCAACCTTTAGGTAGGTAACGAAAGAAGGCAGGGATTGTGACAGGACTAAAAGTATTCACTTTTTAACCATGTCCGCTCCCAATGTGGAGCATATGGACTCCTAATGGAGTTTATCTCAACAGATGTGTTTCTCCGAGAACTGCTTGTTACTCAGTTGCTCAACCTCTCTTTTTCCAAAGAGAGTAAGAATAGAAGGACAGGGCTAGGACAGGACTAGTGGTTAGCTAATCACTCTCGATACGCCCCGTTCATAGGATAGGATGGGTGGGAGGGGGGAATTCAAGACATCACATCCATGCCTTCGAACAGAAATTCATAAATCGATTGAAAAATCAATTTATAAAACTTACCGTACCGGGATTCGAACCCGGGACCTCCGTAACCGAAGCCGACGACGTTGACCACTCGACCACACGGGCGGCACTCATATCCACTAAAAATCAACGAACTGAGATTTGAACGTCTGAATACTTCAACCGAAGAAGACTATGTTTACTACTCGACTACAGTTCCCAATTACCAATCGATATCTACCGAATTGAATAGTTGTATTTTTACGCAATCTTGCCAGCGGGGAGGTCGTTTATTTTGAGAGTAAGGTAGAATTTTCCGTTTTAACTTAAAATAAATTACCAAATCTTCCGGTGATAAATATCAACCCACCGCAACAATGGTGGTGCTATTCAGGCAATACTATCTACAATTATCTTTAAGCTTTCCCTCTTTCGTGTGTAGAATAAAATCAAATAATGAGGATTTAAAATAATTCGTCGTTTAATAAAACCTATCGCTAAAAGCGCTGTGAATCGGTTGGTTGTTTTTGTAACGACTAAAATCATGTGATAGTGACATATGTATATAACATTTATTGATAAAATAATTATTTACTGCAAATGTCTTAATTATCGTGTCAACTAGTTTATTATAAAAATACCAAAATCTCAGTGCAACCAACTTAATCATTATAGATAAATATCGCCATAAAACAGTGCCATATTTTTTATTTTTCCACAAATTCACTCGATACATTTTGGTAAACCATATCAAAAATTCAAATGCAAATATTCTAAATATTTGAGTATTGGCTATTTTTTTTTATTGTTTTAAGGTTATAAGATTCTGTGGCGGATCCAGAAATTGTCCCAGGAGGGGGTCATTCAATTTGAAAATAAACATAATACATTAAAAATAATATATCTATATAAAAATAGCCGATCCATAATTAAGTATGTATTCCATAAAACATAGTAAACTAAACTATTAAAGAGCCCATTTTACACTAAAGTTTTAATAAACTAGAAAAATGGAAAATAAATTCTCTTTAGATAACATTTAGATGTTTTAAAACACTATGCGAGTTTCATGCAAATTAAAACTTATAATTCACTCGTAATTTCTATGAAAAGCTCCCATTTATAGTAATACATATATATATATACAGAACCTAGATCCTCGATACAAAAGATAAAATATCTGGTCGAATAAACAAGATTTTTTTGTGTTTCTATATTTTTTAACTGTGCGCACTGTAAAAAATGTTTGTTTATTTATTTCTATTTGATAATCGAAAACCTTTTATGAATTTCAGTTTTCATACCTACCGCATCATTGTTTACAATCAGATACTAATAACTTTAATCCATTTATGGAAACTTCACCGGCCTCGTATTTGGCCGCTTATTTTTTAATAACAAAACGAATTCTAAAAAAAAATTGGCGGAAAAAGTGCATACTCTTTTTTTCAGTCGTCAATATACGGAAATATGTTTTAATACTGACCCCCGGATAAAGATGTCACTGCTCCGAATAAACTCTCTTGGATACACAATATAGATGGGGAGGCACACGAATACCACCCGATGATTTATTTGTCCACATTGTCTCCAAGTTTGCATGTTGCGCTATTTGGTATTACGCCATCGGTCCCCTTATATAAAGTGACGATTGCAATTGGAAAGTAAATGGAAGGCAATCAGTTAGATCAAATCTATTTTCGTTTATTTATTTGGTCCGAATGCATGACAGTATATGAAATCTTTCTTTTGTGGGATAAATAAGCAGCCAATAATCAAATGCATCGACTTGTATATTTTAGTATGCAACCGATTACGGCATGTTTTCGTGAAATATTTTCGATAAGCATTTGTAAAGCGTTTGTTTGGTAATATGCAACTTCCTCCACCACGGCCATACAGCTGTGTCCAACAGACGTTTTCCGTGGCCTAAAAAAACGTTATGTGTTGTTCAGTTTTGTGCTAGGATTGTCTCAGGAACAATTGACCAAGACTTGGCTTGCATTTCAGTGTGTGAAAATGTTTCCTATACAAATGTCCGGAGGTACTTATGAGTAAGTTCAACTTTTTTTCTTGTTTTATTGTATTTTTCTTCAGTCCATGTGCGCTTGGTAAAATTTTAATTGCTCAATTTTCTTTTTCAGAGAGGTTTCAGACAAAAGATTGGAAGTTGCTGGCTAGCTACAGCGAACAATGTATTCTATGAAATGATAATCCTAAATCTTTTAGTTTTACCTACTACTATCACACTATCACAACGCTCTACATTATATTATAGAACTGTTAAGAAAAGCTGATATTGTGTGTACTTAATGCAAACTCATAAAAAACCAAAGTATCTGAATAATGGTAAAAACTCTTACTTATTCTTTGGAAAATGACTTACCAAGTGAAAACGCAACTTGAATCGGCCGAAATAGTCATTCGCGTGTGTTCGGAAAAGTCTCCAGTGCGTCGGAAAAACACCAAACATGTACATTTGCATAAGTTCATACATATATATACATACTTGTATTTCAATTTCAAAAATAGTATTACATTATTTTTTTCCGTAAACGAAATAAAATATGTGAAAAGGGCGAGTAAATATTTTATCACATTCAAAGCTTTTGATATATTTTTATGATTACTTTGGAATTGTTTCTGATTTTTTTCTTCTCAATTTATGGTTAACAGAACAGGTATTGTGCTATTTGCGAGTTCACGATTCCATTCTTCTACGCGGTTGTGTTTATATAGTTTATATTAGGGGGAAGGGGTGGGTCATCTCTGAAGTTTTGAATGTACAGCTTATTTTATAGCGATAATCATCACAGTATTTAGATTGTAAAGCAATAATCTATTAAATAAATTACATACAAGAAAAAAAGCTATTTCTCTTCTTAAAAAATATGTCATTCCTTGCGTTTTTTTTAAAGCCCTCAAGTAAATTTACGTTGTAAAATCTATCTGACGTATTTCACTCTCCCGCTGATAATAGTATCGGCAATCCATATTTGACGATGCCTACTTCTTCATCAAAACCGATCCTCTTCTTTGACAATATTTTCAATACGGTAAATTAATTGTTTCATATAATTACAAAAACATTTTATAGAGGACAGTGGTTAAAACTTTTAAAGTTGCCTGCCTTTTGACGGGATCAAATTTTATCATTTATTTAAATTTTTTCATTTTAAGTAATACTTATAAATGTTTTAGAATATTCGGTTGAATGCGTTATAATTAAATTACAGGTAAATTAAAAGCGGTTTTTCACCATGAACAAGTTCCTAATTCCATCAAGTTCATTCGGGAGTGCAGGTTTCGATTACTCAATTGTCTATCTTCATCTAAGGGAATGGGTATCCGTAATGTTTTACAGGCCAAATAATTCAATTGAAATAAAATGCTTGTTCGCAATGAACTCGAATTCGTGAGATCGTTCACCGAAGCCAACGACGTTGACCGCTGTACCACGGACCCGACATTACGTAAGACATTAGTAAATAACATTTAAAATAAAATAGGTGGCTCAACATTATTGATTTTATATCCTTTGGTATTTATCGTTCCTAATATAAGTAATTAGTATATCAATGTTTGTGTCTTTCCCTCTCCCTGCTTCAGTAGAAAAGTTTAAATCTCCTAGTTTTTTTAATTTACAGCCTAATCTAAATCATTTTTTAATTTGTTCGTAAACCTAGAGGCGGATTAAGCACTTTGTAGGCCCTAGGCTCAATAAATTTTGGAGGCCCTGTTTTTCGAATAACATAAAAGTGTTGCAAAACTCTTCGTAGAATAATAATGAATATTGAAAACTGAAATTAAAATATAAGGATTTATACAAATTATGCTATTTTTCAGGCCCCTAAAATTTGAAGGCCCCAAGCGCGTGCCTCTTGCGCTTATGGGGTAATCCGCCACTGCGTAAATCTTGCAACATTCTGTCAGATGATGCTTCTTAAAGATACGAAACACGTGTCATATATTAAAAATACAACAAATGGCGTAACAAAGTTATCAAATTTAATTTCATATTAAGAATTAATGTTTACTTATCCTCGTGGAAATATGTAATGTTGAAATATCTTATGAATCAGGAGTACTGTTCCCTTGGCGAGTGATCATATTTTAAAATAATTAATATCTTGCTGTATATATCTAAGTTTACCATCTTTATAAAGGAAAGGGATGGAAAAAATATTTACTTCTTCAGTTGTCTTTAGGATTGATAATGGATATAGATAAAAAAAAACTCATGTCAACAATTTCATGGAGCAAAACCGACAGTTGTGTTATTTAAAAATAGTTAGCAATCGATCAAAGAATAAGTAATGGCTCTAAGTCATAATTCATAACTTCTGCCTTTTGCTTGGCCATACTTTAATCACTTATTTAAGAATAGATTAATCGCGTGCCTTGCTTTGATCGATGCATTTTACTTTGTGAATAGAAATAAATTTTGAACTTTCAAACAAATATCATTTGCAGTTTATTTACAAAATAAACAAATGGTACCAAAGCGGTTTTGATAAAACACGTTCTAAACATCAAATGTTAAGCAGTGGTTCTCAAATAATTTTGATTCACCCACTGTCTGATTGAGACTAGGACCTCCAATCCCGGGATTCTGACCAATTTTGCGATAGTACTAATTTCGAAAAAATACGTTAAATGTGGCTAATAAAAATGATCCTCAAGATCTTTGAACTCATCGACCGAAAAAAAATACTTTAAGAGATCTAAGAGAGGGTTCTCTTCAACCCCTCCGATGAGTTGTTCCCAATAATGTATACGATCACACTATATTATTAATGAATTATTACATTGTATATTGCCGCCTGTGTGGCCGAGTGGTCAGCGTTGTTGGCTTCGGTTACGGAGGGCATGGATTCAAATCCCGGTACGTTTTATAAATTGATTTTTCAATCGATTTATGAATTTCTGTTCGAAGACATGGATGTATGTGATGTCTTGATTTCCCCCCTACCACCCATCCTATCCTTTAAACGGGGGTGTATCGAGAGCGATTAGCTTACCACTAGTCCTGTCCTAGCCCCATCCTTCTATCCCTACTCTCTTTGGAAAAAGAGAGGTTGAACAACTGAATAACAAGCAGTTCTCGTAGAAGCACTTCTGTTGAGATAAACTCCATTAGGAGTCCATATGCTCCACATTGGGAGCGGAAATGGTTAAATATATATATATATATATATTTATATGCGTATAATTTATTTTGAGAGCCCCTTTTTTGGAACACTGTTCAGGTGCACCATTTGCAGTTCTGTACCATCTGGACCATCGCGAATCCGGCAATGGAAAATGTCTGAGGTGCCCTCTTCTTTTGATGCTCTAAGCACGTGCTGTTTTTGCTTAATGATTAATCCAGCCCTTAATTCATTGTTCACTTCTTTACTAACATAGGAACAATATATATATTATAAATGATGATTTTGATATTAATATGACAAGTTTGACTTGGATAATACATCTATATATATTTCTTAATAATTATAATTATAACATAATTACGACGATGGCCGTATATAAAACGACTATAGATAAATTAATACTTTTGCTAATATTAAATTTGTCCACTGATGCTTTCTGGAAGCTAATCTTAGCACTGACGATGGTTGATGGTAAACTGAGATTCCTGCTACGTCTTTAGCCATGGAGAAACTTATGGTCTGACTCGGATGATTGTTACGAATGTTTCAAAATTATCAACGTCGATTCAATACAATACATTTTACCAAATATGCATTATAACAATAATTTCATGAGATTTTCGTGTTTCACATATTGAAAAAATGTTCATATTTACTTCCATATCAAACCCAACCGGTAATTGGACTTTTATAATGTTACGCCACAAAGCCATATACAAAATAATTTTAAGAGGGTAAGAAGATAAAAGTAATTTGAAACCAGTGGTTTTTGGATTTTTTATAAAAAATAAATGTTATTCATTTAGATAAAATACTACACTAAACCTTATTTTAAAACAATAAATTCGTATTTACTATGGTAAGGTACATTTACCGTTGTTTTTATATCCGTTGATTTATAATAGTCTACCTAGTATTTTTTCGAAAAACATAATGAAATTATACAGTAAATTTCAGTAAAGTTTTAACCTTGCTTACAATAGCCACTTTTTTCAAGTAATACTTAGATCAATAAGCTTACTTATCAGTAATACTCATTACATACTTACACTCCCTGAAATTAGAGATGGAGCGAAATTATTTATTTATACTCCAGTGGAAGCTTTAGTGAAAAATATATTTAGATATTTAATTATAATATATAAAGCCTTACTTTAGTATTCAACTTAAAAACTTCGTAACAAGCGATTGCCTAATTTTCGCATGAACATACTAGGGCAGGCGGGGGGAACCTGCTGCCTTTTGGCTACTCTGGTGCGGCCTTCTGGCCAATTCTGTAATTCTGTAAATGTATTTAAATTCGTAAATTCCTGACATATTCTGACCGTGAATTCCTGTTTCCGGCCAAAGAGTCCTAGTCAATGTTTACTTCGGCCTTATGTCGAATCAGAAAAATGAATGCGGCCTTTAGAGAAGAAAAGGTTCCCCACCCCTGTACTAGGGTATCCGATGCTGGACCCTTTTTGTGATCCCGGGATTTCGAGATTCACAATTTTTCGGATCCCGAGGTTAATCATTCACCATAAAATCTTGTCACAATTATTTGAGAATTTCGAGATTCTCAATTATTTGGGGATGTGGGTTTTCAGTATCCCGGGATCGATCACTTGGGAAAAAGTCAGAAAATGAGAGATATTATAATCTACAACAGAAGTTGAAACACCTTTTTCTCTAGCTCGCTGGGTCATTTAAAAAAAAATTTGATCGCTGGCCGATTTTAAAAACCTGGGAATTTACGAACTTCCCGAAATTAACAAATTTGAGAGCTTTTTTATAGCTCCAACCTTTTAAAATCAACTTAACGAATTTTTCACCTGTCTCAATCTCGAAATCCCGGGATTAGAATGCACAATCCCACAAAATTGGACGGGATCCCGGAATTGTAAACCCTAGGACATAAAACTAAATATTATTGGTGAGGGGTCAAGCACTGTACACCACTTTCTATCTTAGAATCATTTTCCATAAAAAAAGTGATGACCTGATTAAATGGGATGTTAAAATTATACAGATACACCAACTGTACTATATTGAAACCACCGTTTTGTAGTCAGTAGATCTCAGGGATTTTGGTTTCAAATGAATTATCTAATTTGACTATTTTGTATTTTAAAATAAAATATGACTTTAGTAAATATAACACTGCACCACATTATTACGAAGTAATATTAAAAAACCTTTTAATAGTTGCTACCCCTGGTTGATAAAACCCATAAAGTTCGGTATCATTTGCTACGTTTTTTTGGTTAGGGCACAATAGGAGCATATTCGCGGCTACTGCTACAACACCTGCCGCCATAAAATCTATTGTCGTAATGATAATAATTTATAGACCCAGCTTTCCATGTACATATTGCGTATTCTATGCGATTAAAAACGTTACCCTCATTTAGGAATAATATGTAACAACAGGTTAAAATGTTGTGTAGTGATAAATGTTTTAGTTTTTCTCGTTCTCATATTTTTTTATAAAAAACGATTATAATTATCTGTATAAAAAATACGTTCGATTGGTAGGTCGCAGGTTTTCTAAACGTGATAAAGTCATAATAAAAATATTTTTTAGTTCTACATTTTTTTTATTTAGTTGATAGCTATTCCGTTTTAATGCCTTGCTCTCTTCAGAACTATGTTTAAACATAAATTATATAAAAAAATAAAAACATAAAAGTTGTGAATTAAGCACACAAGAGGCCCCAGGCGCAATAAATTTTGGAGGCCATGCTTTTATGATAACGTAAAAACGCCAGAAAACTCCATAAAAAATATATTAAAATCTAAACAAAATACATATGAGTTATAAAATGTAAGCTATTTTTGAGGCCCCTACAATTTTGAAGCTTCAAGCGCACTTTATTCGCTTATAGCTTAATCCGTTACTGCTTAGCTATATATACTGATGACTTATAAGAAATACAGAATAAATCTTCTCAGTTATTTTAACATCCTAATTTATATTAAAAAATAAAGACTTAAATGAAATAAATTGACTGTGTATTTTTTAGGAACTATGGGATGTTTACAGGGGTGGGCTGGAGGGGGCTCGGGAGGGCTAGCGCGAGCCCTTTGTTAAGATAATAAAATCATTTTTACGATCTTTTCGATTTTTTGTTCGAAGGCATGGGTGTTTGTGATGTCTACAAATTCCTTCCCACTCTTCCGATCCTTCAATTCAACTGGGCGTTACGTAAGCCATTAGATAATCATTATTCCTGTCTTAGCCTTATCATTCTATACCTACTACTCTATTTGGTTGAACGATTAAATGACAAACAGTTCTCGTAAAAAAACACTTTTGTTGTGATACCTTCATTAGGAGGCCATAGGCCATATCGACATTGGGAGCGGACATGGATACAAAAATAGATAGGATTTACCGAGCCCCTTGTTAATAAATTGGCAGCCCACCACTGGATGTTTATTACAAAAAAAAAAAAGTTAGGATGTTAGAATGTATTAGAATATGTATTGCGTAGGTATGTGCTTCTTTGAGGCTTGTAAATTTAAGTTAAAACATTTAAGTAAAGCCAAAATAGTTATTGCCCTAAAAGAAATTTGTATTTTTGGCATTATTATCATAGAGTTCTACTAAGTTCTACTCATTAAATAAATGGTTTAGATGTGGCTGTTTTAGAGAAAAAATAAGATTTCCTGAACCGATCTTAATTGTATTCAACAAAAAGGACTTGAGATTAATATTTCAAGTGATTTTATGGCGAACACTGCACGGAGAAAAGCTTCACATCTCACTGTTTTAATAATGAAACAAACGAATGATTTTAAGCATGGAAGCGAAACTAATTGTGTGAACTATACATACTAAACACATTTTCAACAATTGATATTAATTAGTGTGTAACGATACATTGCGTATTGTTACATAATAGAACTATATATAGTAGCATTCGATAACTTTTATAATTGCATATAATTGTATGAGAGTAATAAAAAATTTACCCTTTCCTCGGATCAACACAAATAGCTTTGAAATTAAGTGACCATCTTGTTAATGTATTGGCTGCCCACCGTTGGCTACGTCCCTTTATTTGAGGATCGGAAGCCATGCCTTCCCATGCCCATGCCTTCGATTGAAAAAATGCTGATCGTATTGGTATATGAATCCGTGAGATCTGTCACGAAAGCCAACGACGTTGACCGTTGCGCTATGGACCCGACAAATTTAAAAGTCATTATATGAAATGAATGTATATAATTTAATGTATAAATGTATACCATTTAATCAAAGTGGTACTTTATAGTATGTATTTAAATTTAACGAAGTCTTTGACGTGACAATAAATTACAATCGAAAAAAAAAATCAGAACGCTTAAGAAAAGGGCAGAATAAAATAAAACGTATTCTAATTATTTATTTTTAAATTGTTGATGTTATATTATGTAAAATAGTACTTATTGAAAAAGTTTTATGAAGGACTACAGGCACAATTATTAAAACTGAATTTCTGTTTTTCGAATTATTAAAACTGAATTAAAAATATTATGTATATTGTTTTTATGAAATATATGTCATTTCGAGGTCCCAAACATGTGCGCCTATGGAGTAATTTGCCACTAATCTTACTCATACTTCAATCTTTCGCATAAACAAAATTGACGTGTGTATTATTGTCACATAAATTACATGATACTTAGTGCAAAAATGAAAACTGAAAAAAACAATAATATTTAAAAAATCAATATGTAGAACATTGATTTTACTCACATTAAAAACACACACACAAGCTTCACTCAGAAACGTATTAATATTAAAATTATTGAAATACTTCGGTATAGTTTTAATAAATAATAATGATTGTTACATTTTTTTGACAGCAGGTATTATGTACATATAATAATATAAAAAAATCTTACTTATCCTTTAGCCGTTCTTTTGTACAGGATTATTTTTTTATTGTTTTACCAGCATTCTTGGGCGAGCGAGTGAGATGCAACTTTATTAAACTACGTTCTTGTAGTGTGAGCTCAAATTCATTAGGGTTTGGATATGTCGATGAAAAATAATTTTTCAAATAAAATTAAGTCAGCACATGCTAGATTCTAAGCATGATAACATATTTGAATGAGATTAGAAGACTAATTATACAAACGAATTCTAGTATCCCTATAACTGTAATAATATTATTAATGCCCTAGCAATTTATTTACTTAAGTTGGCGTTACTTAATTTGTTAGCCAGTAGTGCAACAGAATAAACATACGTCAAAATTATTCGTATGTAAACCGATGTAAACAAATCGAATGACTTCATATAAATCCGACAAACAAAATTATTTGAAATGGTCCCAACTTATTGGGATATTTTTGAAAAATCCTCAAGACTTTTTCCTGATAGCAAAGCTGTAATATTGTTGCAAAACGGAGTTCATGTTACTTACAGTTATGGAAAATTATTTGATCTCTCAAATAAATTGTTTAATATCTTACTTCCCATTTTATGTCCTGGTGAAACAATTGGCATTTGTTTAGAACATAATGTTTTTATTCCAGTATTATTAGCTGTGTAAGTTGTCATAATTTGAATTGAATTTAAATCTTAACTAAAGGTATGCCAAAAATAGTTCATCCTTGCATTCAATAAAATATGAATACATTAAAATCAAACACAGTTTACCCAAATTAAATGTGAATGATATTCTATCATGTAAGCTAGCATAAGCTAGCATTAAGAATACGTAAAAATCGACGTTGGGTCTGTGTCGAAGCAGGCAACGTCGTTGGGTTCCATGACAGAACCGAGACCTAATAAAACATTTTTTTTCGGTAAAAATGCTTTACTACATGCTACTTTTTTTCTTTCCAAAGATGACCTAAAATCTTCAAAAAACAATGCAAATCTCTGAGAAGCTTAATTACGAATACGAACATATCAAAAAACCCACCTTTGAAATCAAGAAAACTGATAATCCATTGTAAATTACTAAATAGTCTTATGAAAATTTGTCACTATATTTGTAATATACTCTATGGTTTGTTCTAAAAAGTTACATTTGACATGTTATTTTGATCTTTCCATACTGATATTCCATTCGTATTTCGTATTTCTCATAAATTATCGGTTTCCCTGGCTCCCCTGTATGATAATTTTGCATTTTCCTATTTGCAATTACATTTCTACTGCAATTCTATTGGCGGAATTTAGTCCATTTTCAGGTTGATTGTACAGCATATTTTTCCTTTTTTTCAATTGACTTATTGATTGCTGTTCAAAGGCATGGATGCTAATGATTTTTTAAATCAACCTGCCCTACCATTCTTAAAATAAAGGGATATAGTGAGAGTGATTAATTAACCACTAGTCCTATCCTTCTATCCCTACTACTCGCTTTGAAAAAGAGCGGTTGAGCAACTGAGTAACAGTTTCTTTTAGAACACACACATACATACATCCATGCTTTGGAAATTTAATTTATCAATTGAAAAGGTCAATATACCCAGCTCCAGTAAGGTTTTTGAACAGCTTTATGTAAGCCCAAAGCTTTGGCAACTCATCTACACAGTAGAAAGTCAATTGTCTGCGATAGATGAACATATATGAGATGATAAATCCAGATAATTCTTATATTCTTTTAAACAAAACTTTTGTACTTTGTATTAATCATAATAGAGTAAAACAATTAATAAGAATTGCCCAATATTTTCTCATCCTAACAATGATTGAACTAATTCTTGTTCATTTAAATAAAATAGAAACAAATTAAAAAGAGATGGGCAATACATAGACTTAATAAAATGCAACCAATGGTTTTGTGTTGTTTGATGTACTGTAAATTAATTTAATCTATTATTATTTTATTATTACATATAAAAAATCCACCATTCATTGACATTTTCTTAAAATTCACTGATTTGTTATATTCATTTAAAGAAAATATTATTTCGAGTTATGCATGTTCCAATGTGTACCACCATTATAAATTTAATCATCAAAAAATTTCTTATTTCAGGATTCATAGATGCCATTGTTGCTTTATTTTCCTCAACACAAATGTATCTGAAAACCAACAGAGTACTACAATTTCAGAATTAGGAATCAATTCATTTTTCTCAAGCTCCAAGAAAATTAATTACACCAGTTTTATCTGTAACGAAATTCCCAGCATGGATAGCATATTAAATGACAAACTTTATTTATGGACAAAAAAAGATAGGCAACTCGCTACTGAAGTTATTATTAATTTAGCATATTTTATAAAAACATCAGGGTCAACTTCAATAGCAAAGAATGTTGCAGTCACTCATGAATCAATTTACCCAAATATTTGTGATTTTAAAAGAATTTTTAACGTTACAAACAAAGATATAATATATTTTTCCACTCCTTTAACATTCGATCCTTCGATTATTGAAATATATTTAGCCGCATATTGTGGAGCGGCATTGTTAATATTGTATCCATATTCCAATTTATTATATCCGCTAACTGAAAAATATCCTATAACCATTTGGCAAACAACTCCTTCGGTACTTCTTAACCTGGGACTGGATATAATTCAAAATACACTTTTATGTTCCTTGTCACAACTTAAAGTGTTGGCTTTGGGTGGAGAACCATTTTTGATTTATGAAAAACTTTTTGAGCTAAAACACAAAGAAAATAAAACAGAGATATTTAATTTGTATGGAATTACAGAGGTGTCATGTTGGGCATCTGTTTGTAATGTTGATTTTAAAAGTACTGATGAAATAACAGATATTTCTATCGGTAATCCCCTCAGTGACACTGTCTTACAAATCATGGATGATAATTTGAAACCAATAACAACTGGTATTGGAAACATTTTTATAGGTGAGAAAATAATCTCTTCTACATTTGTGTTTGATTTTTTTGTCCGGATACATATATGCATTTCTAGCATGCAAATACCAAAATAAAAGACATTAACAAGCTTCACACGAAATACATTTTATCGACTTCTTGCATCAAACGAACAATATCTTTATGTTACCACATAAAGAACTGGTTTTGCTAGAAGGAAAAGAAAAAAATACTTTTCATATTAGTGTTCAAATATTTACATTACCATATTTCCTCAATCATAAGATGAAACCATATTTTTAAATAGAAATGAGCAATTTAAATGTACTTTCTTGTGTAGTATTTCAACGAGAGCTAAAAATTCAATGTGAGATTATCGCTTTTTATCGATTCATTGTCAAAAAAAAAAATTGTAGCATTTCTTAAAAAATGCACTATTTTCTTTTGAGACACTAATTCCCTCCTGACATTTTTAACTTCCATTACAATGACTGCTGCATTTTTACAGCAGTCATAAGATGCATCCTTGGTTTGAACGCCAACGTCTCACCCGTGAGTCGCATGCGTATTGAATACTTCGACGTTGGCGGCTAAAGGGTTAATTCTGACACAAAAATAGAAAAAAAACATGCATCTTATAATTGAGGAAATTATTTAGTTGTACACTATAAATTTATATCTTTTTACATTATTATATTAGTGTTAATTACTAACTTACTGAATGGTATGCAGTTAATGATGGAAAAGAATGAATTGATACGATTTTTAAGCTTTATCTACATTCTAGGCAGCTGCATAAGAAAATGTTTAATAGGCGAAGAAACCGAATGTTTACTAGACAACAGCATAAAAATCCTGAATAATAGCGATATGCTTTGGAGAAAAACAGGAGATATTGGTGAAATTAAAAATAATAATTTGATTTACTTCAGAGGCCGTAGTGATGATATTATTAAGCGATTTGGAACTAAAGTGAGCATTGTAGAATTAGAGAATGCTGCTTTGAAGTTCCTAGGTATCGAGCAATGCACATGTTTATGGTTTAAAGAAACTCACGCATTAATAATGTTTTTTACTTCAAAGGTAAATACTAAAGAAGATTTGTATTTTTATCTGCGAAAATCTCTTGCCGCAATTCAAATCCCTGATGATATTATTCAATTGCAAGAAATGCCGATTACTAGTCATGGAAAAATATCAAAACGAAAAATTTATGAAAGTTATAAAAGTGTAACAAAAAGTAACGGACCTTGTCATATTGACTTCACTGAAAAGAAGAATAAATTTAAAAACTTTCTCTCAGAAATATTATCAATGAAAGACCTGGAAAACAAGGAGAGCTGTTCGTTTATTGAATTAGGTGGTAACTCTATAATGGCCATACAACTTGTCAATAAGTTTGAGAATTATACAAAAAAACACTACGCACAATTATTCCCTTCTCTTTTAAATGACACCGTAAGCATTTCAAATGTATTGAATTTATTAGACTGTGATGCCACTGACATTACATTTGTTAAAGCAATACCAAATATTAATAATAAAACATCACACAACGAAGAACTCCATACGACTGTCTCTCTTGAAAATAAAAAGAGAAAATTGAACAAGACTTCAATAGACGCGATGGTCGCAGGTGACTCATATTCATTTGAAGTTGCGTGGAAAATTGATTTAAATAAATGCGTTGATGCTTCACCTATTCTTTACAATTTCAGGTATTATATTTTATTCTTATTATTCTTGCTGCACTATTTTTCACTTAATATTCATGACTTTTCTATTACATTAACATTAAATTAAGAAAATCCATAGTCTATGTATTAATAAAAAGTGAAATAAAACAAATATATAGAATACAGAATATTTGAATATATTAATAAGTTGTACCATTTTTTTTTAATTTCACTTAGATGCAATGCGTAAATGAGTAAAGGAACCAATCAAATCAATGCACCTGAATTAGTAAATTTCTCATTGAAAAATCTCATTTTTTAGAAAGCTTAAAAAATCACAAATGATATTTTAGCTCTCCTGAGAAGTACTAATTTTATACGCTATGTACACTGTTTTATACATTTCTAGGGATAAATCATTTTTATTGGTCGGCAGTCACTCCGGAAAAGTTGCTGTGATTGAAGCAAAATCAGGATTGGAAGTTCACATGTTGAATGTTTCATCGAGGGTTGAAGCATCTATTTTATGCTTTGATAATATCGACCATGAACCACGTGCTGTCGTTGGAGATTATTCAGGATGTGTATGGTGTTTCTCTATTTTGGATGCCAAAGTGTTTTGGACTGTTTCTCTCGATGCTATGATCAAAAGTCAAGCCTGTCATTTGAGTTCAAACGTATATGTTGCATCTTACAAAGGGATTGTCAGTGAAATTGATGAAAAGGTAAATATATTTGTATATTATAGAATTAATAGCCTTTTGGTGATCAAAATATTAGTTAGATTGAATATTAAGTAAATTTTGGTTTAAATATTCAAATTGTTTACCTCATCAAAACTAGTACAGGATAAAAAAAATAATGCAATTATAACAAATATTTTTTCAAGATAATGAATCATTGTTTGAATTACTTATAAAGTCCCGCTATGTATGGCTGCAATCAAGGATTGTTATTACTGACGATAAGATGTAACCGTTAAAAGAAATAATAGCAATGAACTAGGTCTTCGTGACCAGCTAAGGGAGTGAAAATAGTTGGATTGCATAAAATGAATTCAGCACTATTATTTTTAATGTTCTTTGATTATTTTAAAATTTTGTACTACCAAAATAATTTTATTTCAGAGTGGCAAAATACTGTCTAGTATTGCAATCGGAAACAGTGGAATCACAGCAGATCTCCTTGCATCAAGGACGGGATTTATTTTTGTGGCTTCATTGAATGGCACCTGCAAGTGCCTAGTGAAAAAGGATGGAATTTTCCAAATTAAATGGGCAAATAATCTTCCAAGTCCTGTTTTTGCCAAACCCGCTTTTATCCACAATGAAAGCAGAATTATATTTACGGAAGTGAATGGAATATTACATTGTTTTGATTCATTATCAGGAAGTACAGTAAGTAATATATTCAGATATCAAAATGATCTTATCAAATGATAATATTTGAGTACCCAGGTACTTTACTTTTATGCAACCACCTTGTCCGAATAGATTTAAAAATATATTTCCGATAGTGTTGTTTGTATTCTGGATAAAAAAAAATATATAAAATGCCAACACACACTAGGTATTTATATATTGCCAAGGTCATTAGATTTGGTCTCAAAATCTCATTAATTTACGTCAATATAGAACAGTGTCTGCCAAACTGTGTGCCGCAAGAAGTCTCAAGTGTGCCGGGGTGGAAGAAGCCTTAAAAATGTCAATTTTAAATAATGCCTATTCAAAAAAAAATATTTGTCATGTAGGATTTCGGAAGCAAAACTGTAGCAAATCGAGGATTTCAAATTCTTCGGTGAGCTAAAAAAAAAAAGGAGTTTCGGAGATAATCTGCGGTAAAAAAGTTTGGCAGACACTGATATAGAACATCATTAATGGAGCTTATCTCAACAGAAGTTTTTTTATGAAAACTGTTCATTACAAGATATTCTATGTCGAGACAACCCGAGAATAAATTCCCAGGAAATCGACGCTTTTTGCCAGTCTCGGTTCCCAGCACATTCAAATAAAACACGAGACTTTAGGCTTGCTAAATTTCAAAAAAAATGTGTATAAAGTAGATTTTATTCTTTCAAAACAATGTTTAAGAATCTATATACCTTGAGAACCATTAATTTAGAACGTTTCTGAATGAGAAGGCAATCAACACAGAAAGTCTTCCTTTCATTTAAATAGTATCATAAGAGTTGGGGGTGAATTTTTGATTGAAAATTTAATTTATGAAACTATTCGTTAATGGGATTCGAACCCGTAAGTACGGTAACTGAAACGAACGACGTTGATCACTCATGGACCTAGTAGATATATAGAATGACAAATCCCTATTTTGCATGGTGCTTGAAACAAACTTTTGGCTCCTTTTACTATCATAATTGGCGAGCAAATTCAAAAATTATAATCAGCATTTTTCATATTATATTTGTAACTTTACTTCTGTCTACATCGACCCAGATCAGGTGATTCCGCAATAACATAAAACATCGGACACCCCTCGAGGAAAAAGATCTCGGCTAGAGACAATGTTATCCCTAATCGACATCTGAAGTTGTATGCGAAACACACTCAATTGTCACAAAATTATGTGAATTTCAATTTTAATTTTTTGGCATTAGACATTTTTACAATGTTAATACCTTCCCACAAGAAATTGACAATTGACACCTTTAATATTATGAATATTGTCCTGTTATTTTTTACAGCTGTCAAAATAAAATTCATGTTGCAAGGTAGCTTAAAAATTGTGATTTGACAATAAAATAACTAATTGGGTTCAGAATACAAGGGTTTCTAAATACACATGAAAAACCGATAAAAGATGGGGATGTTAAAAAATTTAAACTAGCACAAATCACATGGCTCAATGGAATAGATCACTGTGCAAACAATTTGAAAACGCTTCTTAGTTGTATATTAGCCTTTTGGCTGCCATAGAAAAAAGTACGTATTTACCTAGCACGCCGGCTATAATTTGCAATTATTAATTTAATTAGTTATTGACGAGATAACTCGTCTCTCTGGTGTTGAGCATGAAAAATTTTACGAAATATCTCATCTGTGACTGCCATCGAGTCAAAAATAAGACTTTCAGATTCTGAATCCAATGAGGAATTGATTAGACATCAATGTTTCATATTATTATCATAAACTTTATGTCAAATGTAGTCAAGATTCTTGAATAAACTCTTATCAATTCTGCGAATTCGCTAAACAAAATAAAAAATTAGCTTAAATTAATTGGACTCAGTGGGATGTTGTCAATTATATTATCTAAATTTGAAATTGTCATATTTTAACTGAATTGAATGCAATTTGTGAAATCAACATGGATGCTATGGCAGATTAGGCGCACGCTTGGGATCTCAAAAATATATTGTATAATGTATCACTAATTTATCTATTTAATTAATTTTTCAACATTTTTTTTTATATTATATAAATCAAATTTTGGGTCTCTTTGATGTTGTTTAAAATACAGAGCCTACAAATTGTATTGCGCCTTTGTTCCCCGAAGCGCTCAATCAACCACCGCATGGATGTTGTTTATTTAACCTTTTCCCCACTATGCTAAAAAATCCCTTGAGCTCCTATGATATGTATTTTGTACAACATATGAAAAAGTGATTTAAAAATCGGAAAAATTCGAGCATTAATGAATATTGATTTTATTGATGATATTTCAAGTATAAATTTATCATTTTTTTGTAATATTATCGCTGAAAAGTGCCTGAAATCAAGAAAAAAAGCATCGCAAATAGCCGGCAGAACCACTGCATCGAACGTCTTATATGCTACTGAATTATCGGTCGGCCGTGGTTACAAAAAGTACACGCATGCCAAATGTTGACCAGTGGTTTCAAATATTTTTCGTTGAATAAAAAGACAATGCGTGTAAATACCACAAATATATATTTTCATTACAAAAATGCATGTAAAATATAAAAAGAAATTGAAAATTGAACATGAAAAAAACTAATGAAGATACAAAGACAAAAATGTAAAAAATAATAAAACTGGCATTACACATACAAAATACAATAATAGACTAAATAAAAATAATAAAAGATTTTTAGTACTTTTTTCACTTAAATTTATTTGATCAGGACCGGTTTCGCTCCTCACGACCATTATCAACTGATAAGAAAAATAATTTAAACAGTGCTATTTATACAAGTTAAATTGAAATAAAATAAAAAGGTGTTTATTATTGATGATTTCTTAATTGTATGTTATAGGTGTTAGGCATTTTAATTTTGTGTAATTATAATGTCATTTGTGAATCCTTTTAATTGTTAGTAATTGCTTACACCTTTTTATTTTATTTCAATTTAACTTGTATAAATAGCACTGTTTAATTTATTTTCCTTATCAGTTGATAATGCTCGTGAGGAGCGAAACCGGTCCTGATCAAATAAATTTAAGTGGAAAAAGTACTAAAAATCTTTTATTATTTTTATTATAATGCCATTCCACCAAGTATTTACAGTGAACACCTTAAAAGTAATAGACTAAATTTAAATGTCTAGTGTGCGTTCACTTTCTTACAATCTGAACACGTAATCATTTTTTTTCTGTGTGTCGTACATACAGGTTTTTTGCAAATATTGCAAACCAACGTCCTCTTTTTTATTTAGTTGGATAAGGGCAAAATTGCGCGAAATATAGCGCGTTTAAATTTGTGAAATTTAAACGCGCTATTTTTCCTTTTTGTAATATTGGGGTTAGCCAATTCTAAGCTGAGCTCTCTTATAAAAAAAATTCGGCGATTTCTATTATTTTTTTTCCACTCAGGATGCTTCAAAGTCCATAATATGTAAGAATAGCATACTTAATAAGTATTATGTGATTATAGCGAGATTAGTAAAATAACTAGAAACAGGTTAAATACAATTAAAATACGATTATCTTTTATCATAAATCGTAAGAGAAACTAAATAAAACCATAATTCGCTATTTAAACGACACGACACAAACCTTAATTATTTCCAAACTAATATTTTCGTAAACTTATTCCATTGTTACTTTAGAGTAACGATATAAAAAAAAAAACACCAATCGCTTGAGAGCCACTGTATACGGGTCAGTCCAGACGGTAGAAGTAAACAATACGACATAGAAAATAGTCCCTTTCGCACCATACGAAGTCAAAAATATGTATGCGTCAATATGCGCATACACGTGCACACAGACGAGGTGTGCTGGAAAACATTTATGTATTGGTGAGTTTATCCCCGATTTGTGGACAAAATATTTTTTTCCTCCTCTCCAGATGAATAATTATACAAAATATTTTTTTTAAGTAATTCGTAATTATATAACGGAGGAATACATACATTCTGAATCTCGTATCTATTATATTTCATATCGAAAATCACGTTATTTGAGTCGAATTGTAGTAAATACATATCAGCGGTAAGCAAAGGTTAAGGGAACGTAGCAGGATCACAATTAAAAAATAAAACAAAAATAATAGTTTAAAACATATATTTGAGCCAATTATAAAAGTACATTATAAATAATGATAATTTACTGCACTCCATTCAGTGATAAAGTGCAAGTATGTTAGCTTCAAAGCCAAATAACATAATGGCTATATCGTATTTATTTAATTTTTTTAACATGTTAGAATATTGTTAAATTTTAGCATAAAAATATTATTATATACTATAGGAAATAAAGCTCTGAAAGTACACGCTTGATGGAAATACTACGGTTTGAACGAGTTTTCAGATAATCTCGATTTTTATCACTTAAAATTATACTTTCTTTTTTACAGATATGGACTTTTACCAAAACCGGTGGACTAATATTTTCATCGTGCGCATTAGCGGTATCAGCGGAAAAAGAATATTTGGTTTTCGGATGTCACGATAATCACACTTACCGATTAGCTGTCGAAGAGAACCGACCCCCGGTCGTTCTCAATAAAATAACGCTAACATCTGAAGTGTACTCCACACCGTGCTGTTTTAAGGAATTCGGTATCATAAGCATTTCTACAGATGGGAACATAATAATTATAGACAGTCGGCTGGGGCATATAAAAGCTCAATATAAACTACCAGGAAAAGTGTTCTCATCCCCCGTGGCTTTGGACAATTTAGTTTACGTCGGATGTCGAGATAATTATGTATACTGTCTAAGGATTGTCAAAAAAGAAAATGAATTAAACAAACATCTATAAATTCTTTTTTTTTATTTTATCTTCACTGATTATGGAATATACATAAACAAAAGTACTCCATTTACAATAATTAATATGAGTAGTAGGATATATGAAATGGAATGCAATGCTATGACAACGAAGTCAACGATATGACAGCGATAACTCCCACTGTTGACTGTTGGCGCGCGAACGCTATCGCATCGTCGAGCCATATTGAACTCCGGAAAATAAAATTTTATTAACCCTAAAACGACAGATAATCTTCCCGCTTATTTTTTTATTCAACTTCTTAAATCGATATAATGTAATTTGATAATTTTAGTTAATCACACAAGATTCAATCGCCTCGATAAACATTTACATAGGCTTATTTCGAATCGAGTTGTCTCGGCATGCATACATTTAGTCTAATCCATGTAACTATCCAGACGTCTCCAAGCTTTTACATAAAAAATACATATACAGTTGGAACTTATAACAGATAACTAGAAAATCTAAGCTGACCGACATAATTCCTATGCCTGAGTGATTCTTTTATACAATAAAATTCCTGTAAAAGCTATGCACCGACGCATTCAAGATTTTAGTTGATATATTACAAGGTTTTATCATGTTACTGTTCTTCTTCACCAAGCTCAAGCTTTATCTTCGAAAAGTCAAATTCCTCTCCTGTTCCTCGCTTAAATATATCCAGTACGTCTAAACAGGTAGTCTCAAAATGAGTAGTTGCATCGTAAGACTCTGATATGAATATTTGGCTCTGTAGGCCATTATCGGTGGGTTCCATGTAATCGGAAACAGAGGTGAATTTCTGTCTGATGGAACCGAGCAGTTGAAGTCCAGGTCTGATCTCGGTCTCCGGATCGTCTGTCTCCACTGTCGTGGAAACCATCGCGATGAACCATCCTTTGGCACTGACTTGATGAGTGTAAGAAATTAGGGACACGTAGATATCAGAATTTCGACCCACTTGCTTCTGAGGGATAATGATTTGGGTGGAGAGCGCATCTTTCGTCTGTGCAATCGGATGATCTAAAAGACAGATGCAGCGGACGACGTGTCCTCCTAGCTTAACTTTATCGGGAACATAGCTGGGGTCGCAATAGACCTGTTTACATTTGGCAATTTCCGTTCCAGAACGGACACCGACCACTTTTCCTCCTTCTCCGATGACAATTTCATCGATGGGTTTATCCAACATGTAAGTGCCTCCATATATAGCTGACAGCCTCGCGAAACCTTGCGGCAGTTCTCCGAGCCCGTACATGGGGTACAGATAAGGAGACTTGCCATAGCGCGCTAAAGAGTCCGAATATAGTTTTATACGACGAATAGTCTGCTGGGCGGATTGCAAAAGATAATCGTCATTTACGTAGAGAGCGAGGGCGTGTCCAGTAAAGTCTTGGGTGTTCTTGTCCAGACCGAATTTATCATACAGGGCTTGCATGTTCGCGGTCGTTGGATCGAAATCTTTCCATGTTTTTGGGTCATCCTCTTGCACATCCTGGACGTAAATCAAAAAATTTCGAAAGCGACGTTTCTCGAAAACGCCCATCAGGTCGGAAGCGAGAGCTTCCTTCTGGTCGACCGGCACTTTCGATATTTTGCCACCTTTGTACACGTAGCTCCCCTCGACCGACTTGAATTCCAAATACCGTGTCACACCCGTATGTATAAGCAATTTGACCAATAGACCGTTAGCCATAAGGAATTTGGGAATCAAATCCACATTCCAGTCTCGTCCTCTTCCATAAGTTTTGTCAGGCTCTGGTGCGTTGAAACGAGCGAACAATTCATCTAATGGAGTAATCGAGGCGGACTCACCGCCGTAATACTTATTACGATCGATGTGGAGAACTTTTTTGCCAGACACCGATAGCATTCCGCTGAGGATGCACTCCTTGAGACCAGTCCCGAGAACGATAGCATCATATTCTTCATCCATAATGATAAATTTATATTAGACGTCACCCCGATGTAAAAAAAATTCGAAATATCACTCCCAGCCGGGAACAAATGTCGGACTGCCTACAACGCACTACGTCAAAGTCGGTATGACAACTTACCGATGCTAAATATGTCGGATATAAGTGACTATTCAGTCTACTAACATGAAAACGCCGCAATTTAAAAGTATGAATATATCATTGCACAAGTGAATACCATCTATAATAATAATATTATATTATTTTAAATATCACAAATTTATCGTGATCAATTATTGTTATGACGTCGAGATCTCAAGTAAAATAATATTTCAATATTATTAAAAACACAATATTCCATTGTACTTTAATCCACTATATTTTAAAGGTCAGGATCGGTTTCGCTCATTGCGAGCATTGATCTGACCAGCTCATCAGTTAAATATGCTCGCAATGAGCAAAACCAGTCCTGACTTTTTAAATGAAGTGGAATGAAGTAAAAGGAATATTGTGTTTTTATTAATAGTTGAAACCACAAATCTTTTACATCAATTGAGGAACAAGAATGTTTGTTCCCAAGAATTTATAGCGTTCTCCGTTGACTGTATCGTTCTGGCATCATTTTTTTAAAAGTTGGACCAATGATTCCACCAGCGTAAATCAATTATGAAGTTTGTGTAGGTGTAACGGCGCCTCAATAATGGTTTGTGGATTATCCTCACTCCAAATGCGGCAATTTCACTTATTGGTAGTCATTCAGCCAAGAATGAGTTTTTTAACATTTTAATTTTTTTCAAATTTTCATAATAAATTTGCACAATTTGCAAGCATTTTTCTAGTGTCATTTTATTCATGGTGAAATATCATATTCAAATCAGCTGTCAGCTGTCACATCGTATGTAGCTGAAAAAAGTTTAAAAATATTTTAAACAAACATCTAATTACGTGCAAAAAAACTTGGCACTAAATCAAAAAAATATTTTTTAAGTAAAATGGGAATATGAAAATATAAAATACCAACGATATTTTTTTCTATTTTGATGCTTGCATTCTTTGATATTTGAATAAGATTATTATTTGATCTAGTAACATTTCACTACTTTTGCGATTGGTACCACTTTATGTTTGACGTATAGAATTTGTCAGTAAGTTCAGACCACTCTATGTTCAGTTGCGTTTGATTGTAGTATGTGTTGTGTCGCGTAGTGCCGTTTGGATTTTACAGTGCCGCGTCGCGTAAAGTTGATTGAAACGTGTACACACTGTTTTTGTCAGTGTGAATATTTTGTTCTTTATATTTTTCAAAATCGGCGAACTTGTCTTCATCCATGAAGACGTGTCGTGTAGTTAATTGCTGTTTGTGATGAAGAATAAGGTAAAATAGTTCAATCAAAAGTTTTTTGTTAGTTTTATTTACATTGCATTATTGCCTTATGTTTTGATTGCCCCTATCGTCAGTAACAGTGAGAGATCTTTTTCTAACATTAAATATGTCAAAAAATTATTCCGATTAAAAAAGCAGTTAGATGTCTTCATTTTGAAATAACCTTAGGACAATATCTTTTCAGATGATTAAGGATGTCTTCAGTAGGAAGCGGAGAGAATGCGACGCCTCAAGTGGGATTGTTGGAGGCCCCAGAACACACTTATCTGTTTCCCAAAGCGAAAGGGCACGCCCGTTCCGTGAGCCACGGAGGCGCCCCTTCCTTGGCGGGAGGAGCGTCGACCGCTCCGGGACGGCCTTCGGCTCTCCGCTCCGCTGTCAAGGGCCACCAGAGGGCCTTCTCGCAGGGGCAGATCGGTGAGGGCGCAGCCAAGCCTGGACACAGTCGGGCAGGAAGCAGGACGGACTTCATTCTTCCGCCTGGACACAGAGAACCGTCTGCTGCTCCCAGTGGACCCCCTCGAACCTCGGCCAGAGGTCACTCCAGACAAGCTTCTCGTTCCGAGTCCATTTATACTCTGAGACGTAGCTCAGGCCCTCCCGCTTGGAGGCGGGCAGTAGGATGGCTTCTCAGGAGGCCTCCGACTACCGACGAGCGCCGTTACAGAACGGTCGTTCCCAATCATGTCGTTCCCCCGAAGACACCTCGCAAAAAGCATCCAAATGGCAAGAGAGTGGACAACATAGTGCGAACTTCCAAATACACATTGTTATCCTTTATCCCTAAGAATCTATTTGAACAGTTTCACAGAGTGGCCAACTTATATTTCATATTCATTGTGCTGCTAAACTGGTTTCCTGCCATTAACGCTTTCGGTAAGGAAGTGGCCATGATACCTGTGTTGTTTGTGCTCGGTGTGACCGCGTTAAAGGACCTATTTGAGGATAGAAGACGTCATGCATCCGACAAACGCATCAACAATTCTTCTTGTCGAGTATATAAAAGGTATGTCCCTTTTAGTACTGATTACCACTCATATACATACACTTCCATATACTTTTTAATCACAGAGTACCCATTGTCAGCAATAATTACCATAAACATTATGTTCATTGTGCAATGAAAAGACATGGTTCTTCATCATGCTTTCAATCTTTCAATTTATTCTCTGCCATTCCATTCTAATATAACCAATATCATAAAAAATAAAAGCAATAGCATTGATGGACAATTATATGATGCACATATACCTACACAGTTTTTTTGCTGTGCAACTGTTCTTAATAATCATGTTAAACTTCTGAAAGTATTTATTTATTTGTTAACATTGGCATGTATGAAAATGTATAAATTTTATTTGAAACAATATTTTCTGTGCTTTCTCAGCCACCTGTTGAATATTTTAAATAACAAACTCTTTGCTGGAATATACTTTCAAGTGTTAAGGTGAATATTTTGTTATATTAATCTTATCAACATGTAAATTGTTGTTTTTTTTTAAATATTCTGTGCTGTGATATTATTTATGTTCTTGTTGACTTATTAAAGTTACTTCAACTGCAATATTTTTGCAATGTATTAAATCATATCTCTAAAATGTAGGTACATATTATATACTTCACCATATCTATGTAATGTGTGGATTTGTTTCTGATAAAAAAAACACTTGGTAAACTATATATCAATTTGTTATTATTTATCACCAACTGTATTTGTTGTACATACACTATTTCTAGCAAATCCTGTCCTCACAGCTTTCATAAAATATTTTTTTGAAAATGTAAAACAATGTTACAATAATTACTGCATGTTATTTATATCAACCAAAATCAATCATTATCTTAAAAAAGTTGAATTTACAAAAAATCGTGGGAAACCGTTCGGAAACATTTTTAATAACCTATCATTTTGACTAACCTTTGGCAAATCCGACAGTTTTTACTACGTATGTCAATGTACAGTAATCTAAATTAATAACCTGTTATTATCTATAATGACCGTACGCATTGAATTGATGAGTATATTTACCTAATGTGTGCTTTTATATTTAAGCTTAAAATTATTCGAAAGAAAAATACTCGGCATTCATTTTTATGTAAACATGTTGGACATTTCAATAATAAAACGATGTACATACATTACAAATTTACAAGGACACCAAATTGAGCCCACGTGAAAATCACTTAAATAATTTCAAGGAAATCACGTTTTAAAACAGTACATATGTACATCATTTAATTCGCCCTTTCATATGAATCGGTCAATCGTATTTTATTTTTTATTACGTAGAAATGACAATATGATTTATAGTGGGTGGCAAATATAACATTTGTACAATTTGTAGAATACCACACCTTTGCCTCTCTGTAAAGGTTACGGGGTTCAACTTGATGGCGGTTCAAAGTTAAATAAATTAGTAGTTATACAATTAAAATTTTTGGCTAATTCGATCAGTTACTGCTAGCTCACGTTTATGCTCCTGAACTGTGTAGTTTGCGAAGCAGGCTCTCATTTTCTTGAAAAATTCGTGTTATAATTATTACTAGGGTGACCTTAGGACGACTCACTTTCTCACATATATTCTTACTAATAGTTAAACCAATCGAAGACTTTGTGTGGGAAAAAAAACTCCTAACTTATACTGACCGAACGGTGCATAAACAAAACAATATTTATAGTATTATTTTACTTAGTCTTGCCCAGTACCTAACTAGCTTTCGATATTTTTAAGCTAGTAACCAGCGCCAGTAAAAATATCTTGTCTACTTTCCCCTTTGAACGCAATTCCTTGCCATGGATTGTAGGTATTTGTTTTTGTCACGCTCTTGCGTATAGTAAGTAATCTAACTCGAATAATTTCAATAATTTTCAGTGTCTTGATTGATAAACAATTTATACGTAAAAAATGTAAATATATTTTTTGAAATATCTGTTCAAATTCGTGTGCATACATACTTAGTTTTAAAGTAAGAGCGCGATAATATATATGTACGGCATTATGAAAGTCCATATTTAGTGATTTCACTACGTTAGATTAAAATTACACTGAAACTAGTACGTGCGTACAGATAACATACACTGGAAATAATATTCGAGAGAGTATTGTATTATTGTATAATACACGCGCAAATTTGATTATTACAGTTAATTATTCATTGTGATCACAAAAAAAGACAATCGTGAAATTATTGTGCATATTGGTGTTCCTCGCACCGAATTTATAGTCCGAACTATTTTTTAATATAATATACCATACACAGTGGTGGATTGCTCCATAAGCGCATGAGGTGGGCTCTTGGGGTCCCAAATATAAGTTGTAAAATTTATGACTCATATTCATACAATTTTGCGACTTATCCGAAAAAAACAGGGCTTTAAATTATTATATTTTTAATTCATCAATAAGATTTGCTCTTTATTTGTTTTCGTGTTTTGGCAGTTTCTTTGCAACTGCTATTTTTTTTTTCTTAATAAAATGGTGTTAATTATTTAATTCTCTTTTTTGTACGAGTTCAAGTAACAACATCACGAAACACAGGACCATGAATTTCAATCAATTTGCCTTTCGGCAAGGGTCCGACTAATGAAATATCTGTAAGGTTTTGATTTTTCTAAAGATCGTTTGAAGATATTAATTCGTCTTGAAAATTATCCCCGTGGAAAACGACCGTTTGTTGTCCATAAGCAGATCTAGGAGTTCCTCATTCAAGCGTTGCAAAACATTCTTGCTATCGAAAAGGTAACAAAATGATGCATGCGTACCGCACGAATTGACCGACATGTAAGACCGCAAGCTTCACGACTATTTTTTCAAAGTTTAACCAATTGAATATCAAAGTTCTACCCCACACTCATTAAACATTGCTAAAACGGATGACCACTTTTAAAAATATTTAGATTCATGTCTCAAAAATAAAACATTCAATAATTGAAACGATCTCAAAAGAGTCTTCGACGGCTTTCAAGCTTCTAAACATCGAATTTTCTATAGAAATTAAAAATAAACTCGTTGGAAAAAAACTAGTAGTTAAAAAAGGTACATTGTGTATAAATACACTGTATAAATATTGTATGATCAATAAAAAATCAAGAGATAGTTATTTCCCAACAAAAATCTTTTCTAGTTGCGTGAATTTCATACCAAATTTTCTATCCATTATTGCAACATTTTTTGTTATTGCTAAAAGCATGTTTACCCACTTTGTGTTATTAATATTTTTTTTTTATCTATCGCCACACTTATCTTTATTTAATCGGTATGTTTATTGTCAATTTATCATACATTTGTCGTGGCAATAAATTGATTGCTATTGAATCGAAATCTGTGTATTAATTTACACCTCGATCAGCGAGCGATATCGCGACATTGATGAATTATTCACCAGACAAATTGGGCGGATATATCAATCAGCCGAAATCGCCGGTCCGGAAATCGATCACGCATTCGATACCGGGCCGGTGTCCGCCTACCCCAAGTCCGATTGATATCAATTTTGTACCTTGGGCTGCCGCGTTAAAGGGCGGCTATTCGATCAGTTATTCATGCCGCCCATACGATTCCCACTCTCCGCCCATATGAGCAGCCCTCCGCCTCTTCTGTCAATAACTTACTGAGACCCGATAACCTTATCATTAGGGCTGCGATTTTGACTAATACTATTACTTACTAACCAGAACTCTATTTAACACACATATAGTGTATTAATTCGGATACAATTGTATTAAGAAATAACGTTTCTTTTTCCAATAAAACTACTCTGAATAAATTTATTTCAAATTAGATGCATACTATTCTTAATTTAAAACGTTTTTATTATTCATACTTATTTTAAATTCGAATATATCATAGACAATTTAGTTCTGTCACTATACTGCATAACATAATTTCTCTCACACTTCTGTTTCACTCTTATCATATCACATGATGAGCGTCATAAAACCAAATTTAATAAATAATTCAAATATTTTATCAGTGGTTATTACAATTGTAATGATGAATTCAATAAATGGTGCAACTTTTGTAAGGACCAACGCAGAGTATTAAACAGTGTAATGTTGATTTTCCGAACTTTCCGTTGTATATTTTGCTGTCATGGAAAGCCCAACCACTGACCAACTTCTTGGGATATATAGCTAAGTACATATTTCTAAATAAATATATTTCAAATTCGTTACGAAATGGATCTAATGCAATATTCTCAAGAAAATGACTATCAATTATTATACGAAAATATTTTATGCATCACATATTGCATATTACTTTAGTTGAAAAATAATCTTTTCTTTACGCGCCACAGTGATACGTACGCCATAAAATTAAAAAAAAATTATATTGTTATTTATCTATTGCCATTCTCAGATTTTTTTATTGAATTTTCATTGTTTCTTCACATATGTTTACGACGCTTATGAATCTGTGATTTTTGGTAGTCGCATCGCTTTTGTTATAAAATTCAATTGAATAAAAAAGGGTAATATTTCGTATAAAATAATATAACAAATTCTTAACACATTCACTGGAATAAGCAAAGTTATCTAATTAAATTGAATTTCCACAACGTTGCCACCGAGTTCATTAAAAATAGATTAATATCTGGAAAGAAATCTGTGGACATATAATACTGAGCTTTAAAGTCGATTGTATTCGTTTCCCTTTCTGGAATAAATGTCAACAGAGAACCACCTGCCTGAAGATGAAATTTGGTTTGGAAAAATAAGCTTTAAATTAAAAACAAAATATGACAATACTTCATCATCAAATTAACATTAATTTCCTATGCCTTTTGAAGTTCAACATGTTTATACTTATTACATACTTGATTTTCTCGGATTAAATAATAACTTAAAAAGTGTTTTTTTTGTTGTTGTGTGTAGTGATAGTAACATATTTAATCTATTCGGAAAACGTGTTTTATAGAAATTCACCCTAATTGTAACTGTATTGAAAAAAAAAACAGTTAAATATGCTATATCGGTAACATTGCCATCCCTATGGAACCTAGTCTCCACAAAGGCAATTTACCAGTTTCGTTTATTATTAATTTTGTTTACCTAACCGTTGACCTACTGGCTTGGTTTCTGGCAGCATTCGTTCGTTGCAATTTTGATAATGAAACTAGGAATAGATACTGAATAAAATATTATTAATCTTTCAATGCTTTCGCGTGTCCAATAATTCTGACAGGCATCGCTTTGCTTGTCATTACGGTCACGAACACACTTTTATTCAATATTGATAAAACTAACTGAATGGCAATGGTGAACTTGCCAGTGTGTCCTATTTAGTAGAGACGACACAATCTTTATTTCCATGCGACCCGTTCAGTATTGCGTTAATTTTGTAATAATGCTATGTATTTTTTTTGTGCTAAAAGGCTTAAAAACAGTCATCCATGATGTCGATGCATTATGAGTAGGGATCTCAATAGAATATTTGATATTCGACCCTTTTTCAACTATTCGCATATTCGAATACCTAGTTCAGGGTTTCCCAAACTATGTTCCTTGGAACACCAGTGTTCCGCGGAGCCAGAGTAGGTGTTCCGAAAAAAAATGGAATGGTTTTATACGCTGCAACACAGTTTTAAAAAATCTTTAAAATTCAGCTAAGTGTTCCGTTATACTTTTCGGACTTGCGAAGTGTTCCATTCCAGAAAACGCTTAGGAAACCCTGACCTAATCTATGAAAAATACTACGCTACGATTTAAACTTTTTTAAGTGATCCAACATTTTTTGAATACATCATTTTGTTAAATAATATTTTTATGATGGCTATTTTTTGTTGTTAAAAAAATATGCCTTCCACTTCACTTTATTTGCAAAATGTTTTCCGACCGTTTATCGATATATTTTGATGGTAAATGAGACTAATTGGTTGTGTTTGTTAGATGCCACCGCCTCATTTTGACGTAAACGCCTTTATTTAAGATATAGTATGTATTTTCGACACTATTTTGTATACCTTAATGTGTGCCAAATAATTTCCGTTACCCAAATAACACACTGGGGTGCAGTTTTGTCTATTCATTTCGCATATGTGTCTTGTGTTTACAACTTGAGACAATTTGTACATCACTTTATACTCTTATGTTCGTTAAAACACTAAAACATGACTACCATCTGGATAAAATTCAAATAATATCGTCAAGGTTAAGCGGTTTATTCCGCGATTCTTGTGAAACATGAAACTTTTCATGCATACAAAATACCGTTATACATAACCTTTACACTACTTAAAGTTAAGTAAAGTAAAATTCACTGAATTTTGGCAATGTAACGACATTGCTTCTTCTGAAATTCAAAATAAGTTGACTGATGTTACCAACAAAAAAATACTTAAGATTTCATAAATGGAACAATGTGTTTTGTGTTATTCTTTACGTATTCTTAATTAAATCTAAATATGTAAATATAGAATTCGAATTGAAATGTAATGAAGTGACCTCCTTACAGAATATGGATACTTCACACCTGTAACTTGAAAAGAGGGTATTTATTATACGGTAAACCTTTCATGGCAAACCTTTTTAAACTTACTTAAAATGTGCACGAGGGTCATTGCAAGTATATTAAATTTTAAGCATTTTTTTGTACACATATTTTTACAGTGGATTTAATGACAATAAATATTAGAAACATGATATGATAATTATCACATTCTATTATCGAAGTATTAGTTCGCTGATATTGATTTAATTATTGTGATCTTTGTTAGATAACTCCTAATTTTAAAAAAACACTCGTAATATTTTAAAATATGCCCGCTGATTATGTGCGTATGTTAACTGTACAAAATCGTCTATTTGGAATTCAATCGCTTTGGCCGAGTGGTAAATCTCCAAATGTTCGAATCATTATTTTTTTCTGGATTCTTTTAACATTGTATACGAATTTTTGTATCTTTGAAGCTTTCATCCCTCTACCTTTTACAATGATGAAAAATGAAAATTTAGAATAACTATAATACAACCTTTTTTTGTTTTTATTTCACTATCATCTAAAATTCTAAAAAACAGTAAGAGTGACTTGATTAAAATTATTTTTCGTCTTCTTCAAATACAATATTATGAGTCCATAACATTTCCATAGGAAGCAGCCACTATTTTTAAAAAATCGCTTACTTAACCTTTATGTCGAGGCCAATTCAGTACTAATCGTTAAGCAAACTCAGTGTGGTATAGGAAATATGTAACACACGGGTGCTATCTTATATTGATAATCGGATCGTATTTCAATTTTTTTTTTTAAATAATTCATTCCAACAGTTTCACATGCCAAAGGTTCGCCATAGCATTGTTAAACGTTGTGTTTATACAAGTAACTGAACTAAATCACAGTTACGGTAACTGTATCACTTGAGATTAAGTTAATGCTAAGCATTTCTTTTATTTTAATGGTCTTGTAACGAATTGTTTTATTTATTTTAAAAATAGCTGCTTTGTTCATAGGTGGGTTATTACATAAACCACGAATGTTCCATTTGGGCTAACGATGCCACACTTAACTTTTTCGACAGGTTCGAATCGCCAAGTGGACTCATTATAACATTTTACATATTGTAATAAAAATATTTTTTGCGATTCTGACTTTTATATAAGTAGATTTAGAACAGATAACTTGTTATTTCTACATTTCCCTAAAAGGAATTCTGTTTTACAAATTTAACTATTATTTAAAGGTGTTTCTGGAACGTATCTAATAATTAATTATGAAATTGTTAATAATACTAACAATATGTTTATGAAACAACAGGAAAAGTATTTTTAAGATATTTCATATAACGTTTCTATATTTATATAAAAGTTAAATGAAATATCTAAAAAATTACAATTCACATACCAAATTAACACTATTTGTTACCAATTGCCTTTCATAGGTGATTTAGTCCTTCGTGGCAGTTGCATTGATTCGTCTTGGAATAGGTAGTTAACAACATCCATGTTGCCCGGAAGTTTCGCGCGAATCTGTGCAGGGCGAACGGGGGCCGCTCAAAGTACCGGTAAATGTGTCAAGGTCCCGGCCCCGCTTTTAGTGGGTCATCCGGGTTCCTTTCCCGGCCCTTTCGTGATAGTACGGCGAACGAATAGAATAATATCGCGTCAGCGGATGCCTCAACTCTTTGAAAACAGATCAAACACTCACAATCCTATAAAAAAAACATCTATCTGGGTTTCTCGAGCGCTTCCTTAAGGCTGAGGAAAGTTGAATTAGTCCTTTCCATGCTTGACCCCATTACCTTCTCCGAAAACGACGGTTGGGTGACTCACAACTTACAAACAGTAATATTTATAACAAGCACGGGCAAACTGAGGCCCGCCGCTTATTTTTCTGCGGCCTGCGAGCAATAATATATTTTTGAGAAAGATTCATGTTTAAAAAAAAAAATGAAAATAAACTTAATAATCGTTATTTTTGGATCAACCTATATTTGTGAACAAACATTTTCAATCATGAACCTCAATAAAAACTCTTTACGATCAAACATCACTGATGAACATTTACAACAAGTTATAAGAATCTCAACTACAAAATTAACACCTGAATTTTAACGTAAAACAGTTCCATTCCTCTCATTGGATTGTTTTTTTTTTCATGATAAATAGTGTACATATAAAAATGGTATTTTACTTGCGGCCCGCCGCTCATTTTGAATTCCTGAATTTGGGCCTCCGTCCGAAAAGATTGCCCCCCCTGATTTATAAGGTAACAATTACTGTTGGCCATGTCATTTAATGTTATTTAAAAACCCCCTTAGATTTACTTACTCAAAATACAGGCGATAAGTACTTTCGTCGTTATATTTTCACATTATTTATAATCTTCAATAAACAGGTTTGCACAAGGCGATTGAAAAAAGTTTGCAATGTTTTTTTCGTGCCTAATATCGATGAAAAAGAAAATATGTTTTCGTATGCAAAATGATTAGAAGTATCAACGTGACGAATTGGCTTAGATAAAACAGAAGATTAAATGTTGTTGGTCACCAACTTTTCCTTATACATGTGCGGTAAATCCAAATGGAAAGAAATTCAACAATGGTGATCCTCCTATCTTATTTAAAATGTTATTTACTGATGTTTTTTCCCATGTCCGCTCCCAATGTGGAGCATATGGAATGGAGTTAATCTCAACAGAAATGTTTCTAAGGGAACTGCTTGTTAATCAGTTGCTCAACCTCTCTTTTTCCAAAGAGAGTAGGAATAGAAGGATAGGGCTAGGACATGACTAGTGGTAAGCTAATCGCTCTCGATACGCCCCGTTCATAGGATAGGATGGGTGGGAATGGGGAATTCAAGACATCATATACATATCCATGCCTTCGAACAGAAATTCATAAATCGATTAAAAATCAATTTATAAAACTATCCGTACTGGGATTCGAACCCATGCTCTCCGTAACTGAAGCCAACAACGTTGACCACTCGACCACACAATGCGGCCACTCGACCACACAAATAATAGAATGCGGCTATTACTGATGTTTTCTTTTTATTAATGACTAATTTCCAAAAACTCCAAGCTATTCATTATCAGTGTTTCTTAACCGTATTGAAAGAATCGCCCCCTTTTGCAGAAATAAATTATCCAATATTATCTAACGCCCCCCCTCACCGACGAATTTGAAATCCTCAATTCCGTATTACTTTTTACCCAAAATATTTCCGAAGCTCGTTTTTTTTTAGCCCACTGACGAATTTGAAATCCTCAATTCCGTATACTTTTTCCCCAAAATATCTCAGAATCCTCAATCGCCCCCTCGCAATCCTACAGCGCCCCCCAAATTATGAAAAAATAAAAACGCCCCCGTTAAGAACCACTGCTCTAAACAATTATTGTTTTTTAGACATCTTACGTTTTAGACAGTAACTATTGAATATCTAATTTGTCTTAACTTGTCATATGGTGGCATATTTGTTATCGTGAATAGTTTAAATATGAAGGTAATTAAGAGCTTACCGTTGATCGCGGATTAATTAATTAAGCACTTGTCATGTTATATAAATTAATGACTAGATAAATATCGTATTGAAGGTCGCAGTTTATGTCAAATACAAGTAAAGGTCTATTTTTATGAATATAAATTCAATGCTAAGTAGAGGTAATTAATTAACCTATGGGGATTTTAGCACACGCTTTAGACTCACGATTTTTAGATACGAGGTTAGAGTCCCATAATTGTTGGCCTCTGTGGTCTTGTGGTAAGAGCTTTGCCTTAGTGATCAGGTTATTAGGTCTGGGCTCGAGTCCAAGCAAAGTCAATATCAATTTTAGTTTTTTAAAATATATATAATATATGTGATCTTGGGGATTTTCCTTGAATTGATTTTGAGTGACAAATGTCCGCTTACTTTTCATTGAGTTATCTCCTATGATTCTTCGATTTCAATATATTTAGTACATTGGCAATTAGCATGACAAACGTTAAGAAATTGGCTATGTGTCGATACTTAATATCCTGGCAAAAACTCGATGTTGGATCCGTCGATCAAAAACGAAGAAGTTTAGTAACGTAAAAATAATTAATTTCGAGTAATAAATGCATATAAATCTAATAAAAAAATATTTTTATTTACAATCAGTATATATATTTGACAGTTATTTAAAAATATCATTTCAATATTTGTGAATTGTTTTTTCCAGGTGATATAGCTTAAATATGGATGATTTTAAAATATTTAATTGATATTTGGTATACTATAAAAAATAAATTACACACTAAACCAGTCGTCAGCAACCGGGATAAATTAAAAATTGTTTAGTGTATCTGATAGTTGTCTAATTAGCTTATGAATTGTACGTGTCGCAATAATATTTTTTTACTAATTAAATTAGTTTGAATGCGTTTCGAATTTACATAGCAAAATAAACACGTAGCGCTTTGTAATAAGCAAGTGTTTCTTGGCGATCGTCATAGCAGAAAGGTCGCCGACCACTGCTCTAAGCAATAATATTGTTAGTTTTTACAGTATTAAAATTCAATTTACATAACAAACATTCCTAAAAGCTTAAGATGTAGGTCTGTTTTATTCTACCTTATAGGTTTCTGATTATAAATTGATGCTGGTGTCACATAGAAACAATTAAGCCGAAGTAAGATGTTAAATAAATATTTGCCTGACAGTTACTTAAATCTTGGCAAAGCATCCGAAAATCTGCTGAACAGTGGCTATCAGTGGCGGTTCTAGGTACTGGGCTAGGTGGGCTAAGCCCGACCTGCATTTTTCACCCAAAACATTAGATGGCTGAATAAAAATGAACAGCAATTCGGCCGCTGAACAAAATAAATACATTTATAAGCGTAACTTACCTTTCCCAAATGAATATAATATCTTTGTTTTAATTTTCCTCTGTCAATATAAGACAATGTTACGTCTACCTACAATCATATTCCCGATTGTGTTTTGTATTACAATTTTAAACTGAGCCGGCACAATAACCCTATAAATACTTCACAGGGAAAAGGCAACGTCACTCTGGCAACACCACTCAGGGGCTATAATGTGATTAGACCGTAACCACAGACAATATCATGAAATTTTTCTTTACACTGGGGCGCAATCAAGCACGATTAGATTTTTTTTATATTTGTATGTACGGAAACGTCATCAAACACAAAGGATTGTGTTTCAATCTGTCAAACTTCTGTTGATCGTTGGGGGCTGAACTGATTCAGCCCATTACACATACTTATGCATTGAAACACAAAACCAATATCGTTGTATTGTATGAAAGTGACAGGTATTGACTTTCAGTGACAGTTCTATACTGCTTTTAGTAGGTACTTGTTATTTCACTTTTAAAGAGACGAATTTAAGGATTCCGTGTTATTATTCTATTATTTCTTAGTTACATTTGCATTGATTTTATTATATAATAATTTATGCATTGCAGTAGTATCGTAGTATTTGTTAATTTGCTTGTAGATTAATGTATAAGGTGAAGTAGAAATATGCTTTTCTCTAGCCCACCCAAGATTTTAGGTCAGGAACCGCCACTGGTGGCTATAGTTTATAAAATAAACCTTTATCGGAAGATTAAGATTATCATTATTCACTATTAATCCTTTTGAGATTACAGTAAATAATGTTATGGGTGAGTGTAGCGGTGTACAACGAAACCCATAATTAAGACAAATTATTGAATCACTTAATTACAAACATTCGTGTAATTAATAAAATCTAGCTTAACCTTAGCGTACCTATGAGGTGGGGTGCATTCGCGTTGCAAAGTGCTGCTTATTTCAACCATTCGCTAAACACCAATAATATCTAGTTGATATTAATCAATGCTATGCAAATATTGCGCAAATTTGTCTGGGGTCACTTCGCACTCCACATTATTTTCGATGTTTCGGTACACGAGTGTTAATAAGATTTTCAAAACATCCCAGTTGTGTTAAGCATTCCTGATTATTCTAGTTCAATAAAATGTATCTGTAAACAATGAACAGGGAGCCAGTGGCATGCTTAAGCAGTGACCTCCTATGTTTTTCAATAAACAATCAAAACGCTATATTTATTTTTGAACATTATATTAAAATATTATCATTAACTTTTTATTTTTTTGGCTCATTAATTCTGTGAAACTTATAAATATTGAAACGACTCTTAGCCGATTACAAATATTTTAATTAATCGCGAACAATAATTGTATGGATTATGATGGTTTTTATACATTTTAAATTCGATTTTGGTTATTTTTCAATACTGAAAAACCGGTATTTCGGTGTTGAAAATAACATAATGAATACCGGCATCCTAATTTCGGTAAATCCGGTATTGCGATCCCTATATCTGTATCCAGTCATTTTTTTTTTAGTTGCCTTTGAATATTCTATTCTAAGACGTACTGTATCGTAGAGTTGTAGTCGTGCCATTTTGAATCTGATGCTGCTCGCCTTGAAGTCTTTTCACAGAGGCAGTCTAACACCGAATGCACCTGCCTATAAAACATAATTATTTATTTGCAAAATTTAAATGCGCAAAAGATTGATCAATTTAATTATACACTAACGTAATATTGTTTCAATATCATTGCTAGTTTATTTTGTTGTTTTTATTTGGATAACTTTCGTAACAGTTTGAGAATTTTTCTTTTGGAAGTTAAAATTCATTGTCGCCATGTCTTGTTTTGTCATTGAAAATTGCTGTTAAACCTCGATATAACGGATCGCCAATCGTCTATCATAAGATTCGTAACTGTAAACAACGATTAGCCCTTGGTCATAGTTGCAGCAATTTCAACGTGTGTCAACTAATGATATGTCGTTTGGACATCCCATCATCCTAATATATATATATATATTTTTATATCATATCTTTATTAAGTCTTGTATAAAATGTATATAATGCAATCGGAAAATCTTCTTTATTATATGTCGGGCTTTTGGCTTTTACGGACACCTCACTCGCTTTCGTCCGTCGTATCGACTATCGAGTTTAGTTTGCATATCGTGGAAGTTTTTTTGTATGAAAGATTGCAATCGATTATTGCTTAAAGTTAGAAAAACAAATGATTAAAATCAATTTTGTGATGAGCGATTTTTATCATGTGGTTTTTTAATTGACAATTGTTTTTGGTGTGAGATGCGAAGTATTGTTTTAACACGATCGCATTTCCTTCATTCAAAAGTTATTGTCTGTGATAACATTATATGTACAGAGATAAAATAAAAATCGCTTATGTAAAAATAATATATTCGAAGTCCTTATAATTAATATATTATTGAATGAATTCGTGGGAGAATTTATAATCTTTACTTGCAGAATAGTACTGTTGTGCTACTATGAAAAGAAACACCTTGATTCCGCAAGTGTTAATGGAGCAAGTTTCTTCCCGCGATTCTTCTACAACAAAATAACAATGCCTCAGAATTCGTTCTCTTGGTTTGCAGTAACTTTTTATCGATTTATTTTTTACATCACTACTGTTTGGCAATAGTTTAGCTATTTCAAGATTACTTTTATTAGTTCAAAGCTATAACCCAGTCGTACCCAACCCGCGGTCCTCGCGATTTCGTTTTAAATTAACTTAAAATTTTAATACGACCATGGTAAATCGCTAACAACTGCAATTGCTGGAAGCAGACATTGGTGCATTTGCTTCACATCTTATTTTTTTATGTTGCCAACTTTTATCATGCTGATAATGATTAAATTAAAATATATACATTATAAATAATTATATTATGTCACTTTCTTTGAGAGAATTTATCTTCTCTCAATGTTGCCACGAAAACCTAGTGCTTGAGAACAGATGCTTACAATTAATTATTACAATTAGCATGTCTTTTTTTAGTATGTTAAATTCAGTGTTATACATAAATGTTATATTAGTCATATCCAATTGATTATTGAACGGAGATTTATCATAAATTAAATGTTAACGCATTCACTTATCTGATTTGATATAAACAGGATATCGATTATTCAAGTCACACTATGTATTCTGATTATCCAGTTGGTTATGACTACAGAAATTAAACAGTAAATATTCAAAGGGAGACAGCGAAACAGACCGATTTTATCTTTATTTTTTTAATCGATTCTTATCGTAAATATCAGAAATTAAGAGTGGAAGATTTGTATTTTTTATTTTACCGGGTGCAGGAAAGAAAGTATCAATAATAATGGTAATTACTTGTAAGGGAGGGCACGGTGTGTCAATCCCAAAACATATAATTTTGAAGATCTATTTACTAATATTTGATTTCTTTTATCAATCTCGAAAACTTTCAGTAATAGCGGTATTTATAAACATTCTTGGAAAAAAATGGTCCAGTCGAGTATGATGGGCATCTTATTAACCGCCGAATCCATCGAAATTAAAACTCGTTTTTATATCGGACTTAAACGCATTTTCTGGCAATCTCAATGTGTACAGGATCAAAATTTATTAAAAAGGAACGTTCTTGTGTAATGCTGAGTCAGTTCAAGTCGACCGTTTAGGAATGCCACTATTTGCTCTCGCAAGTTTATCTGGCGTAGTGAAGAGGGGGGCAGATAAATCAATGGCAACAAAATAAATGGTCAGAATTTAAATCAACTTTTGGTCATAATAAAATTCAATTTTTGGTCAGAATAAAAATGTTAACGGTCAGAATAAAAATACTAACGGTCAGAATAAAAATAATAAACGGTCAGAATAAAATTAATAAACGGTCAGAATAAAATTAATAAACGGTCAGAATAAAATTAATATACGGTCAGAATAAAATTAATATACGGTCAGAATAAAATCTATTGTACGGTCAAATCTTATAAATATTTCGGTCAGAATAAAAAAAAAATGAAATTAATAATCCTTTTTTTCAACATTCATGTTATGTGTGGAAAAGCAGACTCTTATAATGAGTCATTATTATTACAAATAACGCATCATCTGATTACATACCACTCGGTTTGTTTATATAGAGGTAGGGATCCACCGAAGTGCAGTGGATGTAGGATTCCAAGAGGAACCAAGGCTTTATGATGAATGTTGTTAGTTTTCACTTTTTTAAATTCAAATAAAAAATACTAAAAATAGTGTTTTCCTTACAATAAGTGTATTATATCGACTGTAGAAAGGAAAAAGGACGTAACCCACACATATCAAAATTTACAAAGGGCGCAAAAACGTGTTTTGATGATTTTGGGCCATATGCAAATTAATAATTATACACAACCTTGAAGTGCACGGAGACTTCTAAACTGGTGTTTAATTGACAAAATCTAATTATCTAGGAAAAATAGAAATTATCTAGGAAAAACCTTTATTTCAGTATTTTTTCTTCGTTTTAATTTTTTACAAGATCATCTTTTTCAAACTTAAAAGTTAAATTTAGATACTAATTCGGCATTTTCAGCTTCCATCCTTTTGATAGAATGTGTGTCAAGTTGTATACATTGTGATTATCGAAAAAAAGCTGTTTTGGAAAATTGAGGGTTACGTCCGTTTTCCTTTCCACAGTCGCTATGAAATGTACCATAGCAATTATTTATCTAAATGTTCTTTCCAAAAATATTATCCTTTCCTTTACTCTCTTCAGAGCAGATCACAATGTATCGAATTGTACAAATAATAAAAAATAGTTGCAACTTTTAGATTATTTAAAATTATTTAATAACCAAAAGAATATCGGTTAGGCGGAAATACCGTGAACATTTTTTTAAATAAAAACTTTTTTTGACACGAAACATACAAATGCCTGGATGTGGAAACCTAGTCTATGAAAACTGTCAATTCTTCCTTTGAGCGCGCAATAATAGTGATTCATTCAATGACCGTGGCGCTAGTAGCAACGCTCGTCCAATCGCCCATTGGACGATTTGCCGTAAGCAACTTCACTTTGCACCAATAGCAACGCAATACGATGACATCATATCATCAAAAAAAATCAGACCATCTGTCAAAATAAATATGACCGATTCCATTTAAATTCTGACCGATCCCATTTATATTCTGACCATTTAATATAAATTCTGACCATTTAATATTTATTCTGACCACTTAATATAAATTCTGACCATAAATTATTTATTCTGCCCTCTGTAATTCTGACCGATACATTATGACCATTTAATATAAATTCTGACCAGTGTAATATAAATTCTGACCGATGTATTAAAAATTCTGACCGAAACTGAATTAAAATTCTGACCGCTTAAATACGAGCCTAAATCAATTATCCCGTCAAATTGTTCATGCACGATACGGTAACTGGACGGCGAAAAATAATCTATATGCCATAACGGAAACTTCACAGGTGATTGTGCGATAATTTTTGATCATTCTTATTTTGATCACTTCGAATGCGATTGAAGCGTTAAATTCATACCAATTGTTTTTTGTAACCGTTGATCACTTTATATCAAAAGGAAATAAAATACCTTACTTCCTTTAAACTGAATGTGTCTCAGTAATAATGATTGTGCGGCATGGTTAAGAAAGAGACTTATTCTATAAAGCCGGAATTTTTAGGGAATTTTATTTCCGCACTCATTTATCGCCTTGTTTCTGAATACCTGATTTATGGATACCACGTATTTAGTATCATGTTTTTTTATTACATATATTGCATTGCATAATTACTAGCCTGACCTTAGGTACTACCCAACTGTGTGGTCTAGGCGGGAAGATTTCATTATCGTATAGATATTTAAGTGCAACTGTGTTGATATTAGAGCTGAAATATATTTAAATCAAGACCGGGAATGTTAAAGACTGTGATTATGAAAAAAAAATCAAATATTGTAACGCTGAATAAGCTTTTAGAGCATAGGTTCCCAACCCTTTCGGGTGGCGACCTCTTTTTATACAAGCCATGTGACTAGGTGACCCCCCCCCGAGGAATTTGAAATCCTCGATTTGCTATACTTTTTCGCCGGATTGTCTCCGAAACTCCTTTTGTTCAAATCCAAAATCGAAAAGAGTTGACAACCCCCCAGAAAACCCTTCGCGACCCCTAGGTTGGGAACCCGTGTTTTAGAGAACTCCCTTTATTTCCGGAGGAAATTCGTTGCTTTCTATCAATAACTACAGATGTCAATACTAATATTAAATTGATTTTTAGGCCAGAACAGCGCAACATACTAAGTTAGCTGTCAGGAGCGGCTAAAAGTGTATTTAAAGTAACACTTGTTTTCATATTTGGATTAATTGATTAAGCTATAGATACTATGTATATTTATCACACTGGTTTCACTGAATATACAGGGTGCCCCAAATGCCCCAAAATCAAAAACATCTCGCATATCGATGTATTACAGATTTAGGGTTAGTTCTTTTCTGTTTTTCATATACAATTATTCCGAATCTGTAAATAATTGATTTCAGTGTTTTGTATTGTACGCGTACGTCCCTGCTAAGTAATTATAGAAAATATCGAAATTTTAGTTAATTATATGGTACGATTAAGTGAAGAATTTGTAATATTTTACGTAAGAAAAAACACAAAAAACTTATATTTTGTTTTTAAAAAATGTCAAAATGTTTTTATACTTATTAAAAATCAACTAGACTTTTTAAATAAAAACACAGCTTTATTATTTTTGTAAGTTTATTCAGCTTTTTATTTGTGAGTAAGAATGTATATTATTTGTGCCCCACCCCTGAACTTTACATGCACGTCATACTTAATAATATAAGATACAAGTGAGTGATCTGGCGATTACGTGAACGTTTTATACTCGGTGCGTCCGCTGTCTTTGTGGCATATAACAAATTGTCAATTCACAGAAACAAGACAGGTGGAGTGGAATCTTCGTCCATATAAGAGTTGAAAAGCCTATCATACGTTATGCAATCGTGGGAAGAATTGAGTCAGGAAATCCTGTATTCTCTTGAAACTTGTTATTGAACGCTTGCGCCATAGAATTGATGTTTTATTATGTGAGTAATCTTCGTTTCAATGTAATTGAGGTGTTCAGTATCAAACACGGCCAAGTCATGTTTTTGCCGACGTAAACTTTTTTTTATAAATTCCGGTTGGGAGCTTTAATGCCATCAATTCAATATATCGTCGCCAATACTGCAAGAACACTTATCTTAAATTTGGATAAATTGAAATACAAATGAAAAAAAGCGTAAAACTTTTTAATTACGCTTGGTATTGTAATAATTTATTAATGCGTTCCGCGTTAAAAATAAAGATACAGTGGAACCCTCAATTACACTACCCCGAATTACGCGCTGGCTTGAAATGTTCGCCGCAAATCCCCCAATTGCACGGTCGCATTCCATTGTCGTTACTAAGAGACGGTCGCTTGTGCCGCGTTTACAGTCAAATGTTGGCCAGCGTTTGTGTATTCAACACGTGCCAGACTATACACGCATAGCTGGGCGTCTGTCTGTGTGCGGGATATTTACTACTACAAATACTAAATATTTCGTCAATATTTTTTTTGCAAAACTAAGGAAAATCTTAGTTTTGCGTTTTCCGCGGTAAAAAACAAAATCCCTAATTTTGTATGAGATTAACACCCCCAATTACACGGTCCTGACTAGTGTAAATGGGGGTTTTTCTGTATTTGTAAATACAAAAATATGCCAATGATATAAGAGATCGCTACAAATAAAAAAAATATCTATAATATTGGCGACGATATTTTTCAGTTTTAAAATCGAACAAGTGAATGAAAATCAACTTTCAATAATAATTTTACTATCAAAAGTGGACACGTCAAAAGCATCTTGCTTTCATACTGGTCAAGTCGTTGAAATCCAATCAGATCGTAGGATATGAATCAGTTCACTGAATGATTCAGTATATGGGGTTTTCATAGTGAAGTTATTAAAGGTACGCACGAATTACTTCGTGTCTCCTGACAAATAAAATGAATCTGACTTAGCCTTTCTTCATACTGAATAAATTGCACTTATTGGTGAACGATTTTCATTGCATATGAACGAATATATTACTTTATATCATCCTTTTTTGGATCGATTGACTAATAAAATGTATAATGAAAATCAAAATAACACGTAAAACAGCCGGCTTATTCTATCTTTTATGAATTATCTCAAACAAAAATAAATCTTTACTGATCGATTGGATCCATTGTCTTTTTTATGTTTAACGTGGCAATAAATGCTGATAATTTCGATAGACGCGGTTGCACATATCAATACGATATAATATGTATGTGCTTTAATATCCCCACTAGATAATTCAGTTGCACCTGCTAATTCGAACAAATCTAATCAACAAATGAACAGGAGAGGTCTCTTCGGAAACGCTGTTTTAAACACTTTTCTTAATATCATATTAAAATTAAAACTGCTATAATTTGATTGTTTAATTACACATAGAATTTGTAATTAAATACCTAAAATTCACCAATTGAAAGAAATACATAAATTGCTTTTGACTGCTCCAGTTTACAATAATTTATGTACTCTTGTTATTTTACTTATTTATAAGCACTGACAATAATTATCAATATATCCGGTATTATCACTTTATTATTAAATGACATCACTATGTTTTTGAAGAACCCAATTTATTTATAAACTGTTTTAGGCAAATACTTATAGATATATAGATTATAGATATTACAGGATAACACAGATAGTGTTCTTAGTAATAATACCTATTCTGAGTAAAATATAAATTAACAATTTGATTTATTGTTGGAATACTACGGATAAGATAAAACGCAGTTTATAAAATTTAGGTGTTATCACTTATCAGACAACAACGTCTGGCCACTTAACTTTTTGTAAGATGGTTCACATAATCGTTAGCTTATAATGTTATTTGAATGCTGCTACACAATTACCGTACTAGTGTGAAATGTTGTCTGAACATACTAATAATACAATTTTGTATGTTATTTTTGGATTACAATTATTATCGAATTGAATATTGAAAACCATCAAACGCAGGTAAACAGTACGATCTCGAATTAAACACATTTTTAAACGGTTTTTATTACCAAACACATCCATTTAAAATTGTATAATATTTTTGTTTTTGTTTTATACTTAAATATCATTAAAGTTAGATTTTTAAAAATTATAATGAGTTTTTAATTACAAAGAATTTATACATATTTCAATTAGACAGTCAACCGCTAATTGTAATTAATACATATTATCGAAATAAAATTGTGCATTTTAGCTTTTGCTTGTAACAATTGAATTTATCGTATTACGGATATCATTCAGATTGCATTTTTTTTTTTTTTGAATCCTTTTATCTGCGTTTGCATTTTTTGTTTTATCATAACTTATTGTCTGTAATATGACTTGTGGTTAGGGCTTCCAATTAACCGGACATATAAACTAACCGGTTTTCGGTTTATTTTTACAAAATAAACCGGTTAACCGGTTTAAACCGAAATCTTTCATTTACATACATATATATCAGTCATTGCTGAAAAATGGAAAAATCATACAAACTATTTTTGCTTTTTCTATAGGTAAAAATGAAAATAGCAATGGTCGGCAATAAAATTACAAAATATCTACAATAAAATTACAAAAAAAATATTTATTTAAAAAATATTTTCATATGAAAAGTATAAAAAATCTTATTAAGGGTAAAAAAATAATGAATTCAAAACAATTCTCGCATAAAAGTAAAATTGTACAACTTAAATGAACTCCCACAAAGTTACCTTCGAATCCATTATAAATACAAAAAAAAAACACTTATCACGTATCAAATATAATTTATATACATAAATATACATTAATAAAAAATAAAATGCTATGAATAATAATTGAATTAAAACATAATGTTTCTATATGTAATATGACTTATATTTACAAAATTTAAATACAAAACAAGGTGACTATTATTAAAAAAAATGAATAACATTTTTGAAAAAAAACATTTTATGCAAGTTCTCCGTAATGACTGACCGTAATGAGGACACAACTGTCAAAACTAATTTACTCCATTTTTACTACTTTTATGAGAAAATAAATATAAAACAAAAATAATGAAGATTAATTAAAAACCTTAAAAAAATAACAATATTTCAATTTCAAATTCGTCAATCTGTGGACAAAAACAAAAAATAATTGAAAACTTTTTACATATACATATAATTTATCTTAAATTCTCGACTGAAGGTGCTTGGTGGAATTTCAATATTAAATTTGAATCGTTCAAATTATTTACACTCCCACAGTTCAAGTTCATCTGTGCGCTTGAACGCCTGAAGATGCCGAAAGGCGAAACCCGGGTCGTTAGTGACAAAATCTGTGGGAGTGTACATAATTTGAACGATTCAAACATATACATATGTATGTATTAGCAAACCATGCAGATATATTATGTACTTTTATACACAAATTGCCATTGATAGAAAAATGCAAAACTATTGAAACACAAACAATATAAAGATGATTATTTTAATATTATAATAAACATAAATACTATTTTATTGTATTATTTATGTATTAATGATAATATTATTCACATTTACAAAATAAATTAAAATACTAAACATGGTAACGTATAACTATTAACTTATGTTTTTTTTCACATTATATAAAAGAAAACATTTCATGCATTTTTGGTATATTTATTATTTTAAAAGTAGTAAAACAATAAAATCAAAATAATTATTAAAATTTTGTTTTTATTTCATGATATAATCCATCTGTTTATCTTGTATTGCTTGAAAACAGGTCAAATAATTTTTCGTTGAATTTAAGTATTTTGCTCATAATATTTATCTCTATCTATATATAACATTGACAAAGCTACCAATTTTTCCTAATTCATTGTATTTCGTACAGAAGTTTTTACTATTTGTATTGTTGAAAAAAACATTGTGATCGGAACAAGTCGATGGGCATTGTAATAATAATAACCTAATTTGGTTGTTTCTTCAAAAACATCGCATCATTTACTTAGCAAAGCAGTGTATATTAGAGAAATGCGTGCCACCACTGATAATACATACATAAGGTTTGCAGATTTTTTGTCTAACTTCCGCCCTTCTTCAAGATGTTTACAAAATGAAAACAATGAATGCACCGCAATAAAATGTGATTTATTGTGAATGTATGTTCGTAATTCTCAGTTGAACTCAGTTGAACAGAAGAAAAGAAAAACATGAATAGCTTTACACATTGTGTTAATATACTTTTCGAAAGTTTTAAAGTAAGTGTTTGATTGCCTAAATGACATCCGTTTTTTTCCACAAATTTCTCGGAACAAGTTTTACTAGCGTAAGAGGGTTCAGTAAAACCTTTCGATGAAGTAATTAAATAAAAATAAAGTAGTGACTCAATATATAAATATAGTACAATTTTAATTTTTTTAATAGTAATTGATTAAAATGAAAGTTATTAAGAATAATATTCCAATAGGCAAAATCCATCTAAAAACACGCATACATGTAATTGAAAACAAATAAATTGGAGATTAATGATTGCGTATTTTTATAATGATACACATGCTATCCTTGTTCGCCATTCATTTAAGATTAATACGGATGTCTTCTCAATGTTTTCAGTTAAGTCATATTTGTCATAGTGTAACAAGGGCCGAATTTATTACAGACAGTTAAGATACATTTCGTCGTTTGATAAAGTTAATTTTCTTCCTGAAAAGACATTTATGTCTATAATTTGAATACCTACGTAACAATTGATATTATTTAGCAATGTGTAAATGCATATTTCCTCTTTAAAATATGGGCTGAATTTAGTGCGAAATACTGTTTTTTTTTCAAAAAAAATCAATACACTTATAAATATAGAATTTATGAAAACGCGGTTAACCGCGGGAAATAAACCGGTTTTCGGTTTTTTTCAAAACAGGCGAAAAACCGGGTAACCGGTTTCGGTTTAAACCGGTTTGGAAGCCCTACTTGTGGTGTTTGTACGTATTCTCTGTTCGATTTTGGCAAAATGTGTTGTTTATTTCTTTTAGACGCCTCGTATGCAACACCCATAATGTATCTTTGCTAGTGTTAAAATGTATGCTAATTTATACATTGGTATCGTATGATTTTTGCAGCGTCAATGATTTGGAATCGACATGCTAATTTTGCTAGTGAAACTGTGTTTGTTTACAGAACTTTGTGAAATCCGACATGCTAATTGTTCAAAACGGGTTATTATTTGTTTTTATTTCACATTGGCGACCGATAAGTAGGTTTTTATAACTTTTTTGTTTGAGCAAAATTTATTGTTTCTAACACCAGTGGCGGATCCAGAAATTGTCCCAGGAGGGGGGCATTCAATTTGAAAATAAGCATGATACATAAATAATACATTAAAAAATAGATGAAAGCCTTTTTTATGCGATTTTTTTTGCGCGATTTTTTTGGACGGCACCGTAAAAAAATATTTTTTGCGCTAATTTGAGGAAAAAAGATTTTTTTCATACATTTTTTGATACTTTTTTACGCGATATTTTGATTTTTGGAACCGATTTATCAAATCATATGAAAGTGAGGTTTTTCTACGGGCCACCTTCCTCCAATGTATCGCGTAAAAAAAGATTGGGTGTATATAAAAATAGTCAATACATAATTAAGTATGTATTCTATAAAACATAGTAAACTAAACAATTAAAGAGCCCATTTCAAAATAAAGTTTTAATAAATTATAAAAATGGAAAATAAATTCTCCCAAGGAGGAGGCCATGGCCCCCATGCCCCCCCCCCTTGGATCCGCCAATGTCTAACACATGGTGATATTGCAATCCTGTCTTCAAGTCTAACCATTTTACTCTCAAACAATTTCGGCATGCTTATACGCGAAAACCTTTAAGCAAATTTTAAAGGAAAATCATCAAATTAGTTTTTTTTTTAAATAATCTATTTGAAGTACTTAAGTTATTAAAGATATTTTTTTGTGTACATATTTTCAATGATAACTAACATACAATACAATAATGATAACAATTAGATTAGGAATTAGTAAACAAATTATTGATGTATCAAATTGAAATTACACCACCAATTCGCAATTTATGTGTCTAGAATTAAAACTAGCTTTTATTTTATTAACAAGTAATCTTACATTACAATAGTTATTCTGAAGATGTTTGTCAGGTAGGCGATACACGTATACCAATTTGTAACACAATTAGTGGAATAGCGACGATATCAAATTTAATTTAATGTTTCTTGTTAAAATATCTACACAGTTTTAGCATAAATGGGGTGGCTAATATTTCATCATTGTGAAAGTAAGAGGGTTAGATCTAAATTTCTTTTATTACCTCTTCGATTATGTTACTTATGCATCAACACTTTTTTATTCCTGATATCACAATACTTTTCAAGTACCTGCAAAGCATTTCATATGGCAGGGATGGCGAACCTTTTTGGGTCCGCGTGCCAAAAATCCTCAATTATTATTTATCGGTTTTGTGGCGTGTCCAGGCAGTTATTTTTTTAACAAAATAGAAAAAATAAAAAAATGATCTTTTAAAACGATCGTCGTTTATCTTGGGAAATATGAAAATTAATAAATCTGAATAAATTAATAATTCACGGATTATTCAATCAAAAGTTTATTTTTTTTTAACTTAAACATAAAATTTTTTGAACTTGGAAATCGTTCGCGTGCCATCCAAATTCTCAAACGTGCCATCCCTGTCATATGGGATGTTGCCAAGCGTGTGTTTTATTATCCCATATAATTTTTATACTACAAAAACTATATGTTATTTATTGGTTTTCAATACTAATGAACATGTGTTGTTAACTATACGATTAGCTTTCCTCTACCGAAATTAACACCAAATTCATATCCGGGTGCGGGCCGAAAGTGAAATAAATACCAGAGGTCCAACCTGTCGATTGACAATGGTATGTTGAATGATTTAGTGAACGTCCATACACTGGAAGGCTGCTTGCAACGCATTTTTGTCACCATTGATGTCAACTATCTGGTGAAAACAATCGCGTCAACCTCAATAATAAGCAATCAAACAATTTGCGGAATGCTTGTTTAAATTTCTAAAAAAAGCTTTGTTCCCAAAAGGAAATATGTATATCTTTTCTGTTTATTACATATATGATTTATGCTCAATCAATTTTTGAAAATTTCATATTTTATTATATGATACTACTCGACGTTCTTTGATTGAATTGGCGTTCGTTTGGTAGACTTCATTAATAAACCGGCGGCGTGGTCGAGTGGCCTACGTCAGTGGCTTCGGTTACGGAGTTCACGGGTTCGAATCCCAGTACGAACTCTTTAGAAATTGATTTATTGATTTCTGTTCAAAGGCATGGATGTATTTGATGACTTTCTTCCCACATATCCATCCTATAATAAAAATGGGCGTATTGAGAACGATTAGCTAACCACTATTCCTATTAGTAAAAATAACTTTTTTTTTTTAAATTGAGAAAATAAGATATTCTCGTAGAAACACTTATGTTGAGATAAAATAATTAGGAGTCCATATGCTCCACAATGAGAGCGAACCAGGTAAAAAAACAAAGTATTTGTTTCCACAATAATGTTGTAATATGTATACCTAGATATTTGATGGCTTTTATGGTGCAACTGAATACTTTAATTATTTGATGTTTTACCACGAGTCTGCTAATGTGAATAATTATTATTTTCAAGGCAATCACTGTCAATAAATAGTGGAAATGCATTAAATTCAACAAATGAAACACTATTTGTACTTATTCCGCATTTATTTAATTTGATCAGGACTCGTTTCGTTGATTACGAGCATTTTCAACTGATGATTGATGTGACGTAATTCAGTTGAAAATGGCCATGATGATAAAATGATATCTTTAATTAAAACATGTGTATTCAATTTATCTTATCTTGTATTGTTTATGTTAGTTTTGTTGTGATTATTTCTGCGATTTTTGTAATTAATTTATTCGTATGTCGGTTTTTCGGCGTAACGTTTTATGCCACAAAAAAACGTCGACCTCTTTGGTCTTGCGGTAAGAATTTTATACCCTAACGATCATATCGACTTTGGAAAGGAAAAAGGACGTAACCCTCAATTTTCCAAAACAGCTTTTTTCGATAATCACAATGTATACAACTTGACACACATTCTATCAAAAGGGTGGAAGCTGAAAATGCCGAATAAGTATCTAAATTTAGCTTTTAAGTTTGAAAAAGATGACCTTGTAAAAAATTAAAACCAAGAAAAAACACTGAAATAAAGGTTTTTCCAAAACAATTTCTTTGATTAATATTAGGTTATGTCAATTAAACACCAGTTTAGAAGTATCCGTGCACTTCAAGGTTGTGTATAATTCATAATTTGCATATGTCAAAAAATCATCAAAACACATTTTTAGCGCCTCCTGTAAAATTTGATATGTGTGGGTTACGTCCTTTTTCCTTTCCACAGTCGATATGATTTCGAGTTCATGTCGCGGCAAGGTCCTATTTATTTAACATTAAAAATCTCGGGAATAATAAACTGCTCGCATTAATCTCGAGTGATTGCAAAAAAAAGATGTTATATATTTCTTTAAAAAAAAAGAATCTGTAAATCGTTTATTGGCAATTAATAATTTGGTAACGGGCAAATGTGTTTTTTGTTATCGAATAAAATGTCAAAGGACGATTTTTTTCCTGACGCCTATTGAAGTTTTCGCAATATTCTTTTCAGAAATAAATTGAAATTATTATTTATTTTGCTTTAAAGACCGATTAGTTCTGTTTCAGAAAAATATATATAAATTATTTATTATGCTATTTACATAACTCTGAAAGGCTTAGTTTTGAATATGTATAGGTAACACGTTTTACTACATAGTACATATTATTACACATTGCAGAGGAAAGAGAACAGTTAACGTGTATTTTTTAATAACCGTGTAATTATGTTTAGAAAGCAGCTTTCATGTGTGCATTAAATAATGCGAAAATCTGAATTACGTTAGCCAATAATAATTCGTCATGGCAATTATTTCATTTCTCATAAAGAATAATGGCGTCATACTTTTAGTATCCCATTTCAAAATAACACTGCCGCGGTCGTCACTTCTGTACTTTTGTAATGCATATTCCCACCGGCCATTTACCATTGAGAGCAATCCCATTTGGATTTCGTAACCAAACACCTAGCACACCAATAACCACAGAAAATCCACTCATCTATGAACACCATTTACAAATATAAACTTTTTAAAGAGTGAACGGATCACGTGATCCCGATCAGATGACGATGTGACGTCACTTTACTTCGCAGCCTCCGGTCCTTTGACCTCATCTAAGCTATCTTGTTGTGGACCAGTTATGGTGAACACGTAGTACTCGGGTTATCGCGGCAATGAAAAATGTCGGGAGACACCAACCTTGTGTGTGCCGTCAAGGCAACCGACATTACAAAAAAAAATCTTTTTGAATACATTAGATACATTACATTATGTATGTAAATTTCATACGATTCTAATTATAATGCTTATTCATTCATTCAATTGAAAAGCCTTAGATCGGCTTAGAGATTTACTCGTAAAGACATTTTTATTATCTACCAAAACTCCTTTTGTCACATCTACTCTAAAAACCACTAAATAGTTGCCCCGACAAATTTAGTTTTTAGATTTATATGAAAATCTAATATTTTTAATTTCATTATTCAGCAAAACCCCCTACTGTGACGAGAAAGGGGACATTATGTGGGTGTCATTATAGGGGGTTAGGATTTTCAATTGTATTTTTTCATTGATATGAAAGTAGAAAAAATATTATCTTACTTTATAGGTTGAATACCCCTCGTCGATGAATCACCGTCTATGAATTCCCAGATGACACGTCACATACGTCCTTCAAAACCAACGAAAGTAGAGCTACTGAATAGTCGTCGATACGCAAACGTATTTGTAGCATGAATGCTTACGATATATTTTAAAAAGTTTCGGTTATGGTTTTGATTTTTGTCATTATAGGGGGTAATGTCACTGTAAGAAAAGTGAATAAAATAGTAGGGTTTTATAGTACGTGTGTCATTATAGGGGGTTCTACTGTACCTTATTTTTTATATTTATCGGATAAATCAATACAAAGGCTATATTTTTATAAAATAAACCAAACCACACATTTAAAATTGTTCTACAGTCGATATGTATTTCCCGTAAATACTCCTCACTACATTTTTACGATCTATGTATCCTGAATTACTCCAACGGGGTTTTATCGTCTCGTATAATTATACCTCTGGAGAGCCTTTGTAAAACAATTCTCGTTAAAATCTGCCACACTCGGTGGAGTTGCGTACAACCGCGTACTGTTGACGAATCACAATAATTACCTGTGCTGCCGAGCGAGACAGCAAGATGCGTGCTCCGAATTCGCCCGAAATAAGTGGCACGCACGGCCGGCGCTAGTATTTTCGCCTACTATCAGATCTCATCACTTACTCGCCCGCCTACCTTCAAAAAGTTACGGCGGGGCCCATGTGAAAAATTCGCGATGTGCCTAATTTTTTAAGTGGTTTACGGCGTTCACGCAATGATGCAGGATATGAATTTGTGAATATTTTTAAATAAGGAATTTCGTGACCAATAAATTGATTTGTTTTGAAATTCGAAATGAATTTGGAACGCGTATCTGTGAGGTCATTCTCATGACGTGTCGGCCATTGTTTACTGAGAAGAAACAACTGACAGTTGTGATGGGCAACAACAAAAATATTACAAATATCAACAATATTTTTTGATATCGCTTTTTTTAACTGATTCAATTTAATTCAATATCGTAATTAGATTGTTTTTTTCGGTGCTGCGTTCGAGCTCATTACACCCTTTGAAAACTAGTGGCGGGCTAGTCCACTGAATTTGTGTTAACTTAATCGAACTCTAAGGTTATTGATTATGGAAATATTTGGTTTCATAAGAACTAGATTCTTGTGGAACTAAATAGGTACGTGCCTTATAACTTACTACACTAACTATCAAATGTTTTCGGTTATAAGTATTCCCGTCAGCGGCAGGTTGTGATGGCATTAAATAGCGGTCTGTTTTAGAAAGAAAAAAAGCGCTGTCTTAAAAAAATATGAGTTGAATATGCCATAATAACTACAATACAAATGCGGAGTAAGAGGACTAGTGAAAATAATCTAATACATTTCACGTTGAAACATCACATTTTACATATAAGTTCATATAAATGCAAATCCTGTTTTGACACTCCTGAAAAGTACCGATTTAGGACTTAACACCTTTTCTTACGCAGAATTATGACGTATTTTTTGTCGGTGTCTCAAAAGCGTTGGAATTACCAAATATTTCAAATAATAAAAATATAATATGTGAGTATTAAACAGAAATTAAAGTACGCGAATATTTCTTTGTTCCTATGTTTAGATACCGAAACGTTATCTATATTAACCTTGACATTGATTTTTCATTTAACATGCTCAAATATATGATAATTTTGAAGGTAGACCAGGTCTGTCGTCAACATTGTAGGCATACAAAATGAAGGGCACTTAAGATTCATTGATTAATCACACACCGGGCATTAATTTTGCATTTTACGTATGTTTTTATATACATAGTCTCATATGGATATATCATAATATATCATGATATTAATACATATATAATAATAATATTAACTATAAACATAATATTAATTGCAAAAAAGAAGGGATAGTAAAGCTGTCATATGACGCTTATATACGGAGACTTTTTTTTAAATATCAAATTTATGAAGCTTTAAGTCCTAGTACTTAGGTTAACGCCAAAGTTCTTCGATTTTCTTTATCGCTGATATTTAATAATGTCATCTGATTCACTTTTTTTTATGTTAGTCCAATATAATGCATACTTTTTAAACAATACCCATTCTTAATGCGTTATTTGTGATAAATAATGGGAATTAAACTCTTTTTTTCGTTATTTAATATGTAATATTCCTATGGCGCAGTGGTTAGCGTTGTTGACTTCCGTGCCAGATCTCACGGGTTCCAGTCCCAGTATGAATAGCGTTTTTTCAGTCGATTTATGCAAAACATGGGTGTGATGTCTAAAATGCTAATTGCTGGTCGTAGCGAGAGCGGTTAGCTAATCACTAGTCTTGTCCTAGCTTTATCTTTCTTTCCCTACCACTCTCTTTGAAAATAGAGAGGTTGAGCGACTGAGTAACAAACAGTTCTCGTAGAAAACTTCTGTTGAGACACCTCCATTAGGAGGCCATATGCTCCACATTTGGAGCTGACATGGATAAAATAAAAATGTTAAGCTGTGTATAGATCGGAGGTCCACCTGGGACCTTCTAGATTCTTATGTACGTAATTTTAACCGAATTCAAAATTTTTTCATCCATTTACTAATAATGTTCATAGATTCTTGAATGCGGCCTTAATAGATTTCAGATAAATTGGTGTGGCCTTCCGTCATGAAACGGTCCACCCCGTATGAAACCTTTACGATTTCCCCCTAATTTGTTATTATATGTAAAACCTACGTTTATAGTTTATAGCTTTCATATTATTTTCCTTAATCTTAATGCAATACTTACAGTATGTCAATGTCGTTTTACAATCGCCGCAACAAATCTATTTTTATTGCAAAGTAATAACATGTATTTTATTGATTCGTGTTTTGTAAATCGCATGCCTAAAACTATAAATATTTGTAACATACAGTTAGCAGCCAAAAAATGTAGGCTTTAAATCATATATGGGTAACCCTCGACCCGCGGACTGAATTCGTTCCCATACTACGTTCGGTCCTGCCCTATGTTATCTCGGTAAAGTAATTCGTATGTTCACTCACCTTTGCTATAGGTGGGCGTGGTTGGAAGGTAATGGTACTTGTAAGACTCGCTCATTGCTACTTTTGTTTCTCTAAAAAAATACATTAAGTACCTTGCAGTTTTCGGGTAGCGCTCTTTCTTAGCACCTTAGAAGGGCTTAACTGTGTGGAAGGGCTTTGGCTCTGTGTAATGATTTTGAAAATTCTATGCGATTATCCTTATTCCTCGACATGTTCACTGCGGAAATAAATCATTGTATACATACATACTACATAAATACATACTTTTTGTCACAGTGCATTCACTTGTTGTCAAAGGTGAGACGTAAGGAGACTTTGGAAGCATCTGTATTTACTCGAGTGATAATATAAATAAAAAAATAAATAAGAGTTGTGTGAATGTAACTTAGCGCATAGCTCCGTTAACAATGTGCACGCGCTAGGCGCGTTTTCAGCATCCAACGTGTTAAGTAATCCAATCGTTACTGCAGTTTAATCCTATTTCGGCATTTTAAAAAAGTCTGTCTCGAAAATAAATACATATTGTATATATTTAGTTTGCGTTTTTTTTTAAATAAATGCTTGAAAAGTAATGCTTGGCTGAATAAAGATCTGAAGAGAATCTGATGGTATACATATATATAAGTTAAAATGAAATTATTTTGAACAATTTCTTCGGAGTCGAGAGTCGTATTTTTACACGACTCCACAGCTCTAGTTTAATCACTGATTTATGTATTTAAAAAATAATAATATTCAAAAAATAAAACACTCTTTAGTACCAGTTTCACATTAATTTGATATGATCAGGACCGGTTTCGCTTATCACGAGCATTTTCAACTGATAAGTATACTACAATGATCTTTATACTAAATTGGTAAAGTAAATATGAAAGGAATTTACAGATAAAGATACAAAATATGAATAACTGACACTTGCCTGAATAAATAAATATATGCTGACTGTTTCAATATAAAACTGTTTAAATATGTATATTGGTCAAACATGACTATCGCTTAATATTCGAATTAAAGAGGACTTAGCTTCAGTGAAAAAAGCAAGACTGCGGAGTCGGATAAAAAAAAAACGACCGACTCCGAATTATTTTCATCAGATCAGCTTAAGTCAGTCTAGCATGTAGTGGTGGTACTATGGACTCGTGTGGTTTGAATACACATCATTACATTTTTTTTAATTGGTTGGATTCGTAAGATTTTTCCGACAAAACACCCCTGCAAGAAAAGCATACTTTCAATATATTAAAAAAATAAATTAAATTTTTCGTACTCTTGTCTCGGCCACAAAATGATTATTTATTTGACCGAAAATTTAACATAGGTTACCCATGCCTGCTTTGAATAGTAAAACATATAAAATAACAGTTGATATTAAATTCTGTATGCACAGTTCGCACAATTCCAACTGTATTTTGAGTACTGCACAGTAACAAAATAACGGAATCCTATAGACGTTCGTAATCTGTATTAGTATGTTATCAACGTAATACGTATAGTGTGTTTAGTCCAGTTTCGTGAAAGTAAACTAAGGATTAATTTCAAATATAGAACCTCCTTTCTTTTATTCTCGACTAGGGAGTGCAATATCGGTATTGCAAATATCAATACCGGACGAGTAAATCAAAATCGATATTTCATACAAAATACCGGCATTAAAATCTTATATCAAAATCATAAACGGGTGATTTTCATAAATAACTTACGACAGCGATTGTCTCCCCAGGGTGGCGTGGACTGCAAAGGGATGCGCGAACAGCTTAAAATATTTATTTACCAATTAAAATGTGTCTTTATTACTATATCAAATAAGATGGGGAGGCGCGAATGTGTTTTTTTTTCCAAAGGGAGACGTAGTAGCATAAAGTTTGGAAACCACTGACTTACGGTTTCTTGAAATAATAATACATCGTTAAATGATTCATAAATTCTGGAACCTGTCAATAAAATCTGTACAACTCGTCGCAGATTTAAAATATTTTAGTTGATTGTGTGCAATTTTAATAATATATGTCAAAACTTAAGTTGTTCATTTTTGAATTACTTTTGTTCTGTACGCTTCCATAAATTTTGTCGTTAACGACTCTTGCTTCGCCTTCCGGCATCTTTTGGTTTTATCAAGTGCACGAATGCATTTGAAATGACGTGCAGCAAACGGTTTGCATCATCTATATACAAACATAAAAGTGAATAGTGCATTCGTGCACTTGATAAAACCAGAATATGCCGAAAAGCGAAACCCGGGTCGTTATCGACAAAATTTATTCAAGTACAGAATAAAAATAATTCAAATTTGACATTGAATTTCCATCAAGCACCTTCTAAGTTCGAAGTTCTAAATTAAGTAGTTCTGTTGTTAACTTCTGTTGAGATTTACCAATAGGATTCCATATGCTCCACATATGGAGCGGAAATGGCTAAAGAAAAAGCTCAGAGATCTTCGTTTAAAGGAGTGCCAAATTCGACTGTTTCTCGAGAGCAAACAATATTTCGTGAGGATAATATCAACTGTTGGCACACATTCAAACTGATGCCGTTTATAAATATCAGTCCGCTGCAAATCTAGAGTTGTTCAAATATTCACACAGGAAATTCTGGAGAAGTGTTTGATGTTTCGATAGGTTCAATTAGTTCTAGGGTGAAGATTGGTTATAAATCATGGTGCATACTTAATATTTGCAAACATTGATGTGTTATGTCGAATTGTCAATATATATATTATGATACAAGTTTTATAATTGTGGTTTCATTTTACACGTTATATCACTGGATTCCGGTATTTGAAAATGTTCTTTTTTCCCTTTACCTGATGAAAGATTAGTTCGCAAAACCAATTAAAAATGCACAAACCTTAAATAATTCTTCATTGTATGACAAACGAAACGTTTTAACTGCATATGTATTGAAAATACATATTTCTTAATCATTTCCTTGAACTCTGACGGTCAATGTTCCAGGATAAAGTAAACGCGTGAAAAAACATTGATACATGACATACGGCTCGTTAGTAGATATTAAATTATTTTAAAATATACTATTATATAATACATACTCATAAAAAAAATACGTTTGCTTTATATCTTAAGCGGAATTGCCTCGAACTTAAATATAAAATTTAACGGGAATATTTAATTTACTATCAATATTAAACAAATGTAAATATTCTTAGAATAACCTCTTCCCATTGTAAACATAATATAAGAGATTGAAAAAATAAAAATATATTAAGTTCCACACTGGTGTGTGTTATAATGTAATTCTATCAAGTAAATAATTAATACATTTATAGACTTATAATATTATTGGCGTATTTTTTTAAAAAGCATACATAATACATGAGGCAAGTAGTAAGTCGGTTTGAAGATGCTTTCCAATGTGTCAAAACAGGCGTTGCATCTAATTACACGCCAAATGTAATACCAAAATTATCAATATGTATATTTTTATGTGATATTAGAAAATGGCTTCCATCGAATAGGTGTATCAATCATACTTTTTGTTTACAATAGATACATTGTGTAGTTTTTTGGACTGCTGTATTTCGTCAATTTGTGTAAAATAATTGCAAACAAAAAGTACTCAATATGTACTAGAGGTCTGCACGGGCCAAAATTTTACAAAACTACCCGGTCCGAGCCCGAAAAACTCACGCCCGACCCGGCCCGGGCCCGAGTCTAATGCCGCACTTGTTACCCGAACCCGACCCGAAGCACCGAGAAATTAGAAATCCTCGATTTGGTATACTTTTTCCCCAGATTATCTCCGAAAGTCCTTTTTTTTTTTTTAGCTCACCGAGGAATTTGAAATCCTCGATTTGGTATACTTTTTCCCCAGATTATCTCCGAAAGTCCTTTTTTTTTTTTTTAGCTCACCGAGGAATTTGAAATCCTCGATTTGGTATACTTTTTCCCCAGATTATCTCCGAAAGTCCTTTTTTTTTTTTAGCTCACCGAGGAATTTGAAATCCTCGATTTGGTATACTTTTTCCCCAGATTATCTCCGAAAGTCCTTTTTTTTTTTTTAGCTCACCGAGGAATTTGAAATCCTCGATTTGGTATACTTTTTCCCCAGATTATCTCCGAAAGTCCTTTTTTTTTTTTTAGCTCACCGAGGAATTTGAAATCCTCGATTTGGTATACTTTTTCCCCAGATTATCTCCGAAAGTCCTTTTTTTTTTTTTAGCTCACCGAGGAATTTGAAATCCTCAATTTGGTATATTTTCCCCAACATTATATCCCAAATTCCGGCCCGAGCCCGACTCTCGATTGCGCTTACCCGCCCGGCCCGCGGGCCGGGTCGGGTAAGAGCCCGTGGGCCAGGCCCGGGCCCGTGCAGACCTCTAATATGTACCGATCACACTTTGAATTCACAATTTCATTATCAGTTCAAGCGTATGTATGTATACACAATAGGTCACCGATAAGTGTCATAAGGTGATTAAAATTTCACCTTTTTCTTTACATGCAGTTTGTATTGGTGTACGATAAATATTGTTTTCTGGGAATACCCTGTGTATTGAAAACAAGGCTGTGGAATCTGTTTCGGGCGTCGTGGAGTCTTGTATTTTGTCCGGAAATTTAAAAAAAACATTAAATGATCTGTATTCAAAAACTAAACAGTCCACAGTGTTGCCACAGCATGCTAGGCTGACTAAAGATGATTTTATGGTATGCATAATATATGTTAGTTGATCGAAAATGATCGAAAAAAATAAATTCAAGTCAGTTTTAAATTAAAGCCGATATAGAAGTTGTTCATCCCTAATTTATACAGTACTCCTCTATACGTGGTATGCACGGTTTCGGTTTTACTCGATTAAATAATTGTAACGATTTTTCCGTTCACACGTTTAAGTATTTCTTTCACACTGCTTACAAAAATATCATTTAGGTATTATACTAACTGCATTGACAATCTATAAACCTTAGAATATAGATTCTAGATCAATTGGGTAGTGGTACACTTAGTCGACTTAGTGTCACCCAAGCGTGGATTTTATAAGAATATAATCGATGACGGCTTGCCATAAAATCATATATTTTTGTATATGTTGAAAAGATTTTGCGTTTAACGTAATTTTACATGTAATGTATAAACTTTGAATCGTTCAAATTATGTACATTACCACAAGTTTTGTCACTAACGACCCGGGTTTCGCCTTTCGTCATCTTCAGGCGTTCAAGTGCACGCTGCTGTCCAAAAAAATCGCGTAAAAAGGACTGGGTGTACTTCGTTGTTTTACGCCAGGCACTGAAAAATGCTACGGTCGTCGGTGTATCTCCACTTCCAGATGGAGATAAACTGCCTTTTTTTTTTACATCGCAACCATTCATTGTTTCCTCGAAACGGGACTTATTTTTAGTTAATAGTGTGTGTATTCAAGAAAAGACTTCTTCTTCATAATTTTTTTTAATTACTCACGAAGTATTACAATTTTTCCATTCTGTCACTTTTTGCGGTGTAATGTATGTAGTTGGAATTAAGTGAACACTCGTCAAGTACTTTTAAATCTTTGTTGCAATATAGTTGTTATTTAGCTTGTTGTCCTTCAGAAAACGTGTAATTTCAAGCTCTGCTTGGGGGCAACAGGATAGGCTACATATAAACGTGACGTGTTGTCACATTTCATATTATGTGACGTGTCATATGGAAAGGTTTCACCGCTTGGCGGAAAACAATGAAGTACCGAATCTTGTACATACGCTAATAAGATGCTCTTCCGGTTCAGGCAAAAATAGAAGATTAATAATGCTTACTAGGAATAACAAATTCAATCAAGTCATCCCACAAATACAAAAGAGAACGTTCGAATATGTTTTGTTTGTAATACATTTTAAACACTCAATAGTGTTAGCCAATTCATATCTATATATTATTATACATGTTATGTAGTGCACGACTGAAGTAAAACCGTGTCAAGTTTTAGTCTTATACTTAAAAATCTTTTAAAATTTACCTACGGTAAAATTATTACCGGTCTTGAGTTGTTGTCAAATTTATTTTATTGTTTCAATTACTCTTTTGTATACAATATACATGTAACGGGGCCTAAATAAATACGATATCTGCATGTCATATTTTTCAATATTCATTAACTGTATTTGCATTCTATTAATTGGGGTAATTCAAGATTTCGACTGAAGGTGCTTGGTGGAATTTCAATATTAAATTTGAATCGTTCAAATTATGTACATTCTCACAGAATTTGTCACACACGACCCGGGTTTCGCCTTTCGGCACCTTCAGGCGTTCAAGTGCGCGGATCAACTTGAACTGACTGAAGCTGTCGAAAGGCGAAACCCGGGTCGTGTGTGACAAAATCTGTGAGAATGTACATAATTTGAACGATTCAAATTTATGAATTGGGGGTTTCCTAGGCGGTTCCTGTTGATAAATCTATAAAAGTACTTCGTTGAAGTTAACCATTTTATTACTTTTAGGGTGTTCACTGTCAATACATGGTGGAAATGCATTATATTTTTTAAAATATGTACATTTGTACTATTGTACGCTCATGACGATAAGTTGATTACACTCGCCATGAGCGAAACCAGTCCCGATATTAATACATAAAAGTGGGAATTATTACCAATGTAAGTATGTATACATATATATTTTTGAATATAAGCATTTTATGTACAATTTAAGTTTTTATAAATGTATGTATTTTATATTTTATTTGACGCTGAAAATTTCACAAAGTTACAATATTTATTGATGACACAGCTGTTTCTGTGAAATTATGTATTTGCAGTGCAGATGAAAATGTTGAACGTTTTCCAATACTCCAATGCGGGTTTCGAAAGTTACGAACTTTTCAATAACAAACAGTCGCCAGCTCCGGTAAATTACAACATAGGGATTAGGGTATCCAATCCCGGAGCCTTTTTCCAATCCCGGGATTTCGGGATTGATAAATTTTCAATCCCGGGATCCCGGGATCCCGGGATTGAGATAAATTTACCGAGGAATTTGAAATCTCCGATTTGGTATACTTTTTCCCCGGATTCTCACAAAACCTCGTTTTTTTTTTTTTTTTTTAGCTCACCGAGGAATTTGAAATCCTCAATTTGGTATACTTTTTCCCCGGATTCTCACAAAACCTCGTTTTTTTTTTTTTTTTAGCTCACCGAGGAATTTGAAATCCTCAATTTGGTATACTTTTTCCCCGAATTCCCACAAAAGCTCGTTTTTTTTTTTTTTTTTTAGCTCACCGAGGAATTCGAAATCCTCAATTTGGTATACTTTTTCCCCGGATTCTCACAAAAGCTCGTTTTTTTTTTTTTTTTTTTGCTCACCGAGGAATTTCAATCGACAATTTGCCAATTTCATCTCACTTTTCGAGATTTACTCCAAATTTCTCAATCCCGAAATCCCGGGATCGCGGCCATGTCAATCCCGGGATTTCGGGATCAGAAAATTGAACGGGATCCCGGGATTACGGGATCCCGGATCCCGGGATTGGATGCCCTAATAGGGATGGATATATTTCGGCTTATATACAGTGGGTAAGTGTTCCACTTTAGTGGTCAGAGGGTTTCATGTTGAAATTGTAACCATTTCATTGATCATGTTTTTATTTCCATTATTTGTCACTTTTAATCACTTTCACGTCGTGAACTTTCAATTCTTGCGGGATTGCATTATAACCTTATAGTCCATATTTCGATGCTATAGAAGGGTTGACTGTACATATTTAAAAAGCTTGAAGGCCACGACTTATTGCTACTCGTCATTGTTTCCAGAATCTTTTTCCGGCATTGTTTTGAACACAGTGGAGTTCAAGACGCTTAACCCCAGCAATCCGTCAATGTAAAACCCAACCGCGATCATTTGGTATGCAAGAAGTATGTGTTGATTGTTTTGAGATTGTGGGAATCACGAATTTTTTCGCATTGTCAAAATGCAATTATTATGCCTGGTCATTCATTGTACTGTTTAATTTTCCCACAATTCTGTCTGTAAACAAAATCGCCTTCACTATTATTCATGGAATAAATCTTTATTTTACGCCTCGTTGCTATAACAACACATTTAACCTCTTAAACGCCAAACACGCTCGTGTACCACGTGATAAATGAACTTATACGCCGTGGACATACCGATGTCACATTAAAATTTTGTCCAAGATGGCTCTTAAAAGAATCAAATAAAACCACACGTTTGAAATATAATAGTTTGTATTTGAAATTTCAAATATTTAATTGTCAGTAATTAATCCATCCGCCTGTCCAGACGAGACGGGTAGGATGCAAGCTCCCTTGGGGCATAGGTCGACAAACTGCGGCTCTTTTCATGACCGTTTGCTGTTCTTCAGAAATCGACTCTTGAACTTATTTCCTTTTTCAGAATCTTCATGGCTGTCGATTTTGTTAAAGTATACACACCAACTACTTGGAAACGGGGAAAACAGAAAACTATTATTTAGTTATTTACTTTAGTAATGTAGCATGTTATATCGCTTTGTCAAAAATTTCCCAAATTTTAATTATGTTTGTAATTACTATCAGTCACCACTTGAAATTTATTAATCTTTGATGATTTTTTTAATTACATGTTAGAGGTGTTAAACATTTTAATTGTGTTATTATAGTATCACTTATATCAGCGATTTTCAACCTGGGAGGCGCGAACTGTCAAAAATATGTATTTACCCTTTAAAACGTGTCTTTATTACAATATGAAATAAGGAATGGGGAGGCGCGGGGATATTTTTTTCTTCAAAGGGAAGCGCAGTAATATAAAGGTTGGAAACCACTGACTTATACTGTAATTTGTAATTTATCTTAAATATCAGTTGTTGTTTACACCTTTTCATTTCAATTTTTTTAATATAAATAACTGTTAAATTATATATCTTATCAGTTGACAATGCTCGCAATGAGCGAAACCGGTCCTGACCTTTTAAATAGATTTGAATAAAGTTCAAAGGAATATTGTGTTTTTATTAATATACTGCCTTTCCACCAAGTATTGACAGTGAACACCCTAAAAGTGATCTTGAACTTATCACGTATTTTTACCCTTATATATATTGCATATTTGTGGCTTACTGATACCTTTGCTATCCTGCTTCCACAACAACTCGGCTCTTCTCACCTGAAAGTTCATAGGGCATCCGCAGTACATATAAAAACTAAGTCCATCGTCCCTTTAAAAAAAATAACTTACTATGGTTCTGGTGAGTTCGCTCTCTCATTTCCGTGTTCCTGACAAAGTCAAGCCATCCTATCTCAGGTATTCGCTGCAGGCCTCTGTTTTCAAACCACTGTATACAGTTATTATGTGATTTCGTAATGTGACTTGCAACCGTAAAGCACCACTGTTAAGATGCACCCCGTTGAGCAGGTGACTTGCTTCTAGCTGAGAACAACCGTGTTTATAATTATCAAAGATTCATTTTACATAATTGAATTGATCTTCCCTTTAAAGAAGTTTTATTACTGATGTGCGATTATGAATGACATTGTTGCATATTTTAAAACACAGTATCTCGATTATCCGAATTGATTGGGGATGAAGGTAGTCCGGATAACAAAAAAATCGGATAATCGAAACCATTATAATTTGGCAGGGAGAGACAAGTACAGCGGAACCCCCAATTAAACTACCCCGAATTACGCACTGGCTTGAAATATTCGCCCCAAATCCTCCAATTGCACTGTCGCATTCCATTGTCGTTGCTACGAGACGCTTTCTTTGCGGCGCATACAATCAAATGTTGGCTAGCGTCTGTGTATTCAACACGTGCCAGGCTATACGTAGCCGGGCGACTTTCTGTGTGGTGGAATTTGACGCGCTTTGCATTTTATCACTTGGTAACTAAATATTTCGTCCATTTTTTTTTACGCAAAACTAAAGGAAATCGTAGTTATTACTTACCAGCGTTGCTGGATTTTCTTTGCGGATGGTCTTTTCATTGACACATCTAAAGAATTCCAACTATCTGCTGCCATGTAGCAACAGTGTTTTATATTAATTTTATTTTGGAAGGTGGTAACGGTTTTTTCACTATTTTCGTCTGATAGCAATAATTGTCGAAGCATCTGTTTCCTATATAACTGTTTGAATGTTTCATTTACACTCTGATCTATTTGGTTTTACGTATAACAAACGTAACATTTTGCGTGAGACATTTTGCATGGCAGCTAATTCTTAAAATTTGCGGTAATGTTGAACAGTCCAGATAATCGAAGTTCTAAAGAATTAGCATAACACACTTTGAGTATTCATTTGTATTTTAAAATAGCGTCAATTTTATGCGATTTGATGGTGTCATCGATCTTATCAATCACACAAATGTCGTTCGCATTATAATTGTCATGTGGGAGGGCGTTCTTTAATAAATCATGCTCCCAAATGGCCAAATGGCATATATTACTCATAACTGTAAAGTTTATGTACGCAATCAGATATAAAACTTTTACGTAGTAAATCACAGAACAAATATCGCATGTGCTAAGCATATTGGCATCAATAATAAATTAATATTGATTGTTGATAAAACAGCATGCGCAATTTTACTGACAATGCCGCCCAGAAATTGCATACTTTACAATTTCAACAGCTAGAAAAAAAAATCTCAATAATTGTACATATACGACATTGTTATTAATTGTTTACTTATTAAAGCTGCGGAGTAGTTAAAAAACGACTCTGACTTAAAATTAAAACCACACCTTCGACCCAGACTCGGAATTTGGTTAAAAAAATGTTTTTTTTTCATCCCTTGAAATGTTTTTTTTTTTAATCATTTCCTCTCCGTCTTGTACACGCAGTCATTATTTCACCAATCAATATCATGTTTAGGCTAATTTTCGAATGTATATTTGGCTTACTAAAATTATATATCCAGCGATTAAGTAGACTCGAAGAACTTTGACGCCAACGAGCCCCAGGACTAAAAACTCCATACATTTGATGTATAAAAAACGTTTTCAAAAACAATTACAGTTTCTTAGGCCAGTGCTTCCCAACCTTTTTCGTTCCACGGCCCCCTAAATCTAAAAAAAATAATCAGCGGCCCTCCTCAATGGTCTTCGTAACTAGTTTTTTTTTTAGCTCACCGACGAATTCAATTTCCTCGATTTGCTATAAGTTTTCCCCGAATTATCTCCGTAACTCGTGCTTTTTTTTTTAACTCGCTGACGAATTCGAAATCCTCGATTTTTTCGCGGACCCCAGGTTAGGAAGCACTGTCCTAGGCGACCGGGAGTGTGAATTCCTTCAGTATTTATCTCATTATATTGATGAGTAATTGAAAAATTCTTCCTTATTTTTCTGTATTTTTACAAAATACGATTTATTTATTAAATAGTTTTATTTGTTTTTAATGGTTTCGAAACTCCAATATTTCTTTAAGCTTAGTTGCGTAACGTTGCGCCAGCATTTTACTCTAGCTAAAAGTATGTACTTATACGGAAAAAATAAGTTAGTTTTTTTTCCAACTCCGGTAAAAACAGTTCGACTCACCAGCCCTGGTATTTATGATGAACAGTGAAACGTTTCAATTTTAAATATGTCTTTATTAAGTATTTCTTGTCTCTTTGTTCCAGGTAAGAAGCACCGCGCAGTTATCAAAACATCATATCTGTTAATAACCAGGAAACTACACACCTTGTCTACGTTGAATGATAACATTGGCGAATCCTAAGTACCATGACTTTATTATTATTATTCATCATTATTTTTATACTAATTGTCTTAGAATGCGAATTTTTCCGAGAAAATAATGATTACTTTTTCCCTCTCATAAAAAAACGGCAATTTCATCACTGTATGAATAATCGTGTTTTTCATATCAACATATTTATTGTTTAGGGTCTCGTCGAGTAAAGCATACAAAATAATTTTAGTTAAAATCATTCAAGATAACTTAGTCCAGAAATGCCAAAAATTGGATTTTAGTAATATATTTATATTTAAAATTAAAATATTAGTATGACTTGAATTTTTTTTACGTATTTCAAATAATTGTTCTGACAAGTAAGTGACGTCAATTAATAAAGTAAGTATATTATTTCAAAATGGAGCTAATCCGAAACGAAATTTTAATATGCTTGCAATGAAAATCTACTTTAAATCATACATCTAGTCGTTTGATAGATCTGTAGTCATGTTTTGACCGACAACGAACCCTTGTAACCTTATTTATTATCGTAACCTCAACCAAAGAAAGTGGGTGATTGAAGCAAAATACTTATAGAAGAACCGCTTTCTGATATGCTGTATATCGTCAATTTTGTGTATCTTAACATTGGCAATAACAATAAAATTCAACGAAAATTTTGTAGCCGATAAAAATCTATTTTTTAGGTTTGTTATATTTCCATATTTAATAAATTTTAATAATTGTATAGAATACTTAGCTGCACAATGTCTTTGAAATTATAGTTTATATAGCAAAATACTATAAGTTTTTTTTTACTCAAACAAGATTAACTGGTATTGTTCATTTCAATAGCAGTAGTAGCTACATTACAAAAAGCGCAAAAAACCAATCCTACAAAAAAGCGATGCTATGCTGTAAGCTGCATTCTTGCATTATGTGTGTTTTGAAATCGATCATGCTAGGAATCTTTGACAGACACTTATTAATTAACGTAGATACCTATGGGCTATGAATAAACTATATCTGCGGAATTTTGACATGTCTCGTTCCAGGTTGAATAGATATCCTTTACGTATGTCAAATGTGCAATTAATTATTAAAATAGGTGTGGCACTTTCAAAGTGCACAATGATTTGACCGTTTGACTTTGAAGCTTTTAACATAAAACACACTTCACGGTCACATAACAAAGCAAAAGAAAAATAGCAAATAGTAGTGTTATATTTTATAATGCATACAATATAGGTACATTTTAAATATTTTTATTGCACTGGGGTATACAAGTTGAGGGTGACATTATAGTAGTAATAATAGATTTACACAGTACAATAGATTGCCTAGTAAAATTGTAAAAAAGCGTTTTTAATATCGTTTGGAATAATTATTTTTTATGGCGATGACTAATCCTTTAGTGGGTCAAAAGTAAATTCAACATTTTGTTGTTTTTGTGTACTAATAGCTGGCTTTTACACACAGATGCTTTCACATGCGATTAGGTGGATGTGTATGCTTTAAATCGAGAGAAAAGGTGTGTAAAAGAAGTATGACAAAAGTTTGTATCGTTGCAAATTAGATAGTGTTTTTTCTGTATCACGAGGAATAAATCCTAAACATGTCGTGTACGCACCTTTTTTAAACAAACGTTAACTCTTAATCGCACGTGAAAGCGCATGTGTTCCAAGAAAATAATGTTTTCGTGACCATTACAATAATCTTCTAGAAAGTAATGGTTCACAGCTTGGCTTCTTTCGCTAACTGATTTTCTATACACTACCGATGAAACAATACTACTAATGATATTTTTTATCCGCTTGTGAAATAATTTGACATGAATAGAATGTCTGCCGAATGTTTGTTTTATGACACATTGCCTTCGGGGACTTCCATATTTCATTATCTATAGTTTACTCATTGTCTGATACGATATTAAAGTGTCTGAACGACGATATTAAAGTGTCCATCTATGTTTGTATTGTTATTGAATGAAAATTACTCAAGCATAGTTCAGATCTGACGATGTCGTGATGCTGAAATAAATATCAACCATATTTAGGACTGCCAGATTTCTTGACATCAAAACTGGGACATTGTTGATACTTGCTCACAGGGATCATGGCATTAATTTTGATGATCGGACGAGAACTAGTGTATACAACATCTTATGGCTACTATATTCGCCAGTACTTCCCAAACTTTTGGTGCCATGAGCCCTTAAAATCTGAAAACCTGCGCGCCTCCGTTTGCGAATCACTGATATATACCATCCGAAATAGCATTTGAAAATTTGTTTGCGAGAATATATTTTTTACATATTTTACTTGAATTTTTTACACTTTCGTATTATGGCTGGCTTAAAAATATAATATTACACGTGATTTTGTATATTTCTTTCATTTTTTGCAACCTAGTAATTGCGAGGACTCAGTATAACTGAATAATCATAGTTTAACTAAATCCGGGATTTTAGGCTATCCCGAAAGGTCTCTTCGGGACGCTGGGACAAAGGACTCGAAACCAGGACAAACCCGGAATACCGGGACGCCTGGCAGCCCTAACCATATTCCATAATTGTTGCGGAACTGAATACTGTTCTATTTTTACTACCATATATTGTATTTTAAATTCTTACCAGATAAATAAATCTGAATTTCGAGTTGATTCGAACACAATATTTTCAGTTCACGCGGGTCATGTTCCGAAATCGAGCGCTAAATTTAGTTAATGTCTTTAGTCACGCGCGTAGTGTAAACAGAGCAGAAGCCTAATACAAAGTGGTATGTTATTTTACTACTAATAGTACGGTACGTGTCATGGGCATTGAATATGCTATGAAACGTAGTCGCGCAGGGACTGGCAATGTATGTTGGATATATCAGTGTCGGTATTTTATTTTAAATAACGGTAGCAATTATCGGCTGTGGAGTCGGGTAAAAAAAACAACTTAAACTCTGAATTGTTTTCAGTTTGTTTTATACATATATGTAGACCAGGGGTCGGTGCGGCCCGCAAGGTTCCCTAGATTAAAATATTTGCTTACACATGTCATTACAGTGTAATGACATGTGACCCAAGTGCGGCCCGCACTAATCCCCACGTAAAATATTTGTCATTTTTACAACAAAAGGTTGCCGTCCCTTGATGTAGACCATCAGATGACCTTTAGGAAGCCTAGCATGCAGTGGCAACACTATGGACTCTTAAGGCTTAAATAGACATCATAAAATATATTTTTTAAATAGGCCTGAGTCGTAAGATTTAACCGAATCCGATTCCACAGACCTGTCCATTAAAATAAAATAAAAATAATTTCTGCAAAATACGGTCATAGATGTGATATTGAAAGGACTAACGCGTAACTGAGCATTAAAAAAACAACGACACGTAAATTAATTAAATTACAACACGATTCCGACTCAGCGGCTTAAAAAATGGTTAAAAATATTTTTTGCCTCCCTTGAAATGGTCTTCAATTTTTTTCAATAATTTTCTTTCTCTGTATCTTTCTCGATGAACAGGCTAATTTTCGATTATATTTGACCAACTTATACTGGACGCACTACGTGTACAATGAACGTGCTTTCAAATGCATTTTCTTCTCCAGGAAAACCTGATAGAAGTGGCCGTCTGTCGACTAATAACACTATATATGCTGAATCAAAATATAATATATCTCATTTGAATTACAGTTTTTTCAGTATCGAATTAGTGGTATTTTGAATTACCATGACGGCGAAGGAATAAAACTACACAGACGAAATACCGTTATCCCGGTTTTGTTGATACTGGTAATGCAATCCCTATCGTGTCGAGTAAGGCATTTCGTGTAGTACGCCGGTATCTTTCGATCGGCATGTAAATTTTGTCCATTATTCTCTCTGGAGACACCTGTTACAACAGTGTGTGTGTTTATTTTTGACCGGCAAACCTAACTGTTTGAACTGTAGCCCGAGTAATAAAAAAAATGTTTGAATTAATATCGCAAGTCTGGCGATAATGTATAAAAATTTGATATGATTTCCGAGAATAGATATGCACAACGTTTCGATTCGTTTTATTTTCATGTTTTTTTTTTTAATATTTCATCGGCTATATCATTCTTCGTCATTTGCACGCGGTGGTATTGCGGGAATCTCTATCGCTGTAATGCATTTTTATGTGTATAATATATTGAGAACATTTATTCCTGTCATATATGATCAGAATCGACAGGATAACACTGGAACCCTATCACACACCCTTACGTAAGGGTGAGTGATTGGGTTCAAATTTCCAGACATTGACATATAATATCAGAATATTAAAACTTCTCGGATGATTTAGGCATTCCTTACTATTCCACATAACCGTTTATCGTATATAATGAATAGATTGGTGTGATAAAACTTTGACGTACTTTTTAAAAAAAAAAAGTAATCTCAAATGAAAGGTCATTATTTAATTTCGAAAACAATATTCAATCCATGTTCGCTCCCAAGTGGAGCATATGGCTTTCCAATTGATGTATATCAAGAGAAGTTTTTATACGAGAACTGTTTATAACTCGGTTGCTTGACCATAAATATATAAATAGATTAACACCGCCGAATCATTTTTTTTTATCTTTCTTTATGCAAATTAGCAACTCTTAAATGGAGCTTTGGTAAATAAATTAACACATAAATTTGATTGAATTGAATTTTGAATGCGGCCTTATTAGAATAGAGATACAGTGGAACTCCGATCTACCGTTCTCGCATTGCTCGTTTTCCCGCACGGATCGTTTGTTTTACATATAGTCCCGGCCAAACACGCATAAGAACAATGTAAAATAATCCCGCGTTAATTGTTCCCCTATTTATCGATTTACTCGATCTATCGTCTAAATATTATGGTCCCGCCACATACATTAATTAGCCCTGGTTGACCGTTTTCGTTGGAACATTTTCAATTTCACTTATTGTAGTCTTGTCTCGCAAAACCTTTTTTCATTTTTTACTAACTCACAAATAAAATACGCCACCTCACAATAAAGAAAACTAAAATTTTAGTTGAGAAAATTTAAATAAATCAGGACGTTAAAATCGATTTCCCTGAAATATTATACCGCCTGTGTGGTCGAGTGGTCAACGTCGTTGGCTTCGGTTACGGAGGTCCAGAGTTCGAATCCCGGTACGGACAGTTTTATAAATTGATTTTTCAATCGATTTATGAATTTCTGTTCGAATGCATGGATTTATGTGATGTCTTGAATTCCCCCCTCCCACCCATCCTATCCTATGAGCGGGGAATATCGAGAGCGATTAGCTAACCACTAGTCCTCTCCTAGCCCTATCCTTCTATTCCTACTCTCTTTGGAAAAAGAGAGGTTGAGTAACTGAGTAACAAGCAGTTCTCGTAGAAACACATATGTTGAGATAAACTCCATTAGGAGTCCATATGCTCCACATTGGGGGCGGACATGGTTAAAAAATAAAAAAAAAATCCATATTCCAAAAATTATCCCGATTGACCGTTTTTGTAGAATATATTTTTAAATGCAGGTGTTTATTTGGTACGTGTCTAAAAAAATCATCAGTTTTTTAATTAAAAAGTAATATTTCCATCTTCGGTTCGTATTTATTATCATTTATTTAAAATATTTGGACGCCTGTAGTTCGTTTATTTGAGATAGTTTTTCCCGGTGGAATAATTTATGACCGAGAAACGTGCTATTCAACGAATTTTATAAAAATGCATTGTATTTAAACAAGTTTTAGAGAAAAATTACATCACATGATTTTGCGCAGCGTGATCACTTCTTTAAACGCAGGGTCACCATTTCTTCTGAAAAAAAAAATCGCGTCTAAAAAGTAACAGTGCCGCGTAAAAAAAGGACTGGGTGTAGTTTTATGCCGATATCCTAGTATAATAATAGTCAAATTGTCAATAAATTGATACCGATTACCGATATTTATTGTTACATCACTATAAAATAATTTACCACTCAAAAAAAAAAATATCTACCGTAGGCGATTTTATTATAGCTATATTTTATTGTCCTCTAATATGCGAAGGTGACGTGGTCTCTCAATAGCTGTAATTTGAAGTATGTTTTGTTTTTTAATAGCTGTTTTATAGCAATATTTTTTACTTCAAAATGGTATATGTGAAGTAGTTTTTTTGAAAGGATTTTTTCTTCTCTCTTCAATAATGAAGGAATGTGTATTTATTTGTCTGTAAATTTATATTCATAGAAGCTGTACAGTTTCGTCTTGGTTTGATTTTTAATGTCATTGTGGTAACCATTTAATTGTGTAGTGTAAGTACATATACAATATATTTTTACACAGAAAATAGGGTCGACAAAAAACCGTGTAAAAAAAGTAATATAATTCATAGAAAAATTAACGAGGGTTCCCTGATTTAAAAAAAAAGTGTAATTGAAATAAAGATTGTGATCAATTTAATAAAGAAATTAACACGTGTGCGTGTGTTTGCTTGCTTGTTTGTTTGTTTGTTTGTTTGTTAATATAAGTGTTTTTCAGGGCTGTGGAGTCGGGTGTTATTTTCGGAGTCGAAAAAATCTTACGACTCCAAACCATTTTTTTAAAAAAATAATATTTAATTATGTGTATACAAACCACACGAGTCCATAGTGCTGCCACTGCATGCTAGACTGACTAAAGATGATTTGATGGTATACTTAACTATTTAAATTGAAAGGAAATGATTGAAAAAAAAACAGTTCAGAGTCGGTTTTTAATTTAAAATCGAAGTTTTTTTTACCCGTATCCACAGCCCTGGTGTTCTCCCTTTTCACTTGTCCCGGCGCATCGCTCGCATCTATATTATTGAGCGAATACTGAGAGGTGGAACTGTCACGTGGTAAAATATGATATATTCCTCGATTCTAAAACGATAGGCTGCTCATATTTGGCTCTCTCTGTAGTTTGACGACCCCTGCCTAATGGTACGGCATGTCATAAATAATGTTGTAAAATTGTACACAAATACGTTGTTTAAGTCTGTCATAAGCAACATTTGGCGTTTTCTTCGCTCGCGCATTTTTTATTACAGTGCTTTATCGCCTATCCTTAAATCATGCCTTCAAAAGCGTTGCAACAAAATCGTCGACGTCTTATTTTAGTATCGTCGATTCGAAGGCCATGCGTATTTTCAGCTCGTAAAATTCACAAAAAGTGTTCTTGAAATCTTAAGGCCGGCCACTGACGAGCGCGAAAAATCTTATTTTCTCATTAAAAGTTCAGCTCATGCTATAAATCAAGCTCATTAAAGTCAAAATCGAGTGAATTATGTTTGCTAACTACATCACGCCCGATATTCAAACGTTTAAAACGTCACTTAAAAGAACTATACATCTCCATTCATACTTTATGACCCATTACATACGAGTAAAAATGTTTAAATTTCTAAATAAAACAAAACAATTTGCAAACATTTGCGGAATGAAAGAATATCCAACAGGTTGGAAGTTCAAGTCGAAGTGTAGGTATATCATATACATATGTATATATTTTTTAATTAAAATCCAATAATAAGTAGTTTGAATTGCAAGTACATTATAAAAAAATATTAATTATGCGATTCTAGTACTCTATAATCAAGTTATAGAAAAACTATTCCATCAGAATTGGACGTATATATTATGCAAAAAGATACAATCCCTCCCACTTAAGTTTATTTATATTGTGTTACAGTATTGATTTATATTTTCATCAGTTTATAATGTCTGTAACGAACGAAGCCGGTTACAATCGTTATTGAAATAATGTGAAATCAGTACATAAGAGTAATATTTTTCATACATAAATATTTACGGTATCTAAAATTCCATCCCCCTATCCGATCTATAAAGCAACGTGCAGTGAGAACGATTAGCTTACCGGTTGTTCTGTCTTAGCAAGATCTCTGTATGATTATATAGACTCGTAATAAAGTTTATTTTAAGAAATGTTTTCTACGACACTGTTTGTTAGTTCTCTTAAAAAAATATGCGATTATACATATATTCATAGATTCCGCATGTACAAATTCTTCATAAATATATATAATATTTTCAATAGTACTTATCAAATTAAGAAATTGTTAATATTGCTTCATAATCGGCAGATATTGCTTTATCGTTTTGATTTAAACCCTTTGAGTAGTGAGTTTATTTTTACTAAATTAGGATTAGGAGTACAAATATGTTTTAACCTTTTTACAAAATTGTTTTGTTCATTTGCAACAAATAATAAAAATAACGCGATCATCAAAAATCACAGATAAAAATGTTTTTTACCCATATGTGAAAAAACAATGACATTTTAATTAAAACCAAGAAAATGGCAATAAGCATTAGAAACCAAAATATTTACCATATTTTGCCATACTCCTCAAAGGGTTAAAAATATATGTACCTACTTATTTTTGTTCTTCGTTCTCAGACAAATGGTAATAAATAAGTCAAAACATATACTCAGCTTAATAAAAATGTATGTTTATGAGTAAGAAAAATATATCAGAGGTACCAAACCTTTTTAAGTTTCAGTGCCACTTTTTTAAAAATTTAATAATATGGCATGTGTTCAAATATATAATAATATATATTTTAACACATGCCATGGAAATAAAAAATGTCTAATTTACTTAATGACACATGACTATTAATGGCAAAATAAAAAAGACTAAAATTTAAAAAAAACCTTCAAAACTTTATTATTATTGAGATTTTTGCTGTTGGATGCTAGATGCTAAATGTTTTATATCGAGTTCACAGTTGGTAGCTTTTAATACAATACAAGAAATACAACTTTCGTTTGTTAGTCTACTTCTTATGTCTGATTTATGTATGATTATGTCTGATAATGTCAGTTCATTGAAGAGAATAATGATTCACAGGAATAAGTCTATGAAAAAATTGTCACTGTTGCACTGGATAATAGATCTTTTAGTTCCTATAAGTTGTCGAAACTGAGCAAACCTTCCCGAAAATTGTTATATTGTTCCTTCTAAAGCATTTTCAAATTGTTCTATTATTTTCCCTACATCCGGCTTTTCATTAATATCCAGATTCATCATGTATTTTTTTAGGTTTGGAAAATACTTGAAATTTATGATCATTATATAATGTTTAAATATTTGTAACTAAGTTTCAAATGCTTTGAATTTTTTGTACACTATTTCTAAAACTTTTTTGATTTTTTTGTATTATCACTTTATTTTTTTGCAAAATCGTCTCGCGTGCCATAGGTTCGCTATCCTGCAATGCAAGGCGTCTGTGATGAAAAAATGTCAATAAATGAATACACACAAGTGAATACTCCAGGGGCGGATGAAGTTCTTGGAATGTGAAATTTTCATATTTCGTACTTACATATTTATATGTAAATCGAAAAACGATTAATGATAATACATTGAGTAATTATCAATTTTTAAGTGTTCAATGTCTCTACTTAGAAATGCATTATATTGAAAAATAATAGAACAATTATTTTATTGTCATCAGAACCAGGAATATGGCATATATATTTTTTAGTTGAAAATGCTCGTGGTGAAATGTTGAAACCGGTTCTGATTGTTATAAAATAAGCGTAGAATAAGAACAAAAGAGATTCATTATTTTTTAGGGTATTTATTATACTCATACATAATATAAATCAATAATAACGTCTTATGTGCTACTTCGCAAAAACAAATATAGCACATTTACACTACAAGCTAGGTAAATAATCTTAAAATAAATCGATTTTTTGTTTATAAAAAACATTAAAACGAATTTGACTCTACACATATATTTAATATGACCAATTTTATTTAAGTACACCCCTGGAAGTAAAATCGATGGTAGAAACACTTAATAGCCCTATTCATCAAGTCACCAAAGTGTGCTGAACTTGACATATAATCAGATGCTTGCTGCATTTTCGCTACTGTTTAGGTCGACTGCCGTATGTAATATTTTAATTTTTCAGAAAACAAAAGATTCTTTCGAGCCAAGGTTTTAAGCAAGTATGCTTGTTCACAATGCAAAATAAAACATAAACGAAAATGTAACTAATTATATACTTCATCAATTCATAGTAGTTAAACATAAGACTAAAATTTTTATCAAAATAGAATTATAAAATTATATCAATTATTATATCAATTATTGATATTGTCGATTTTAACTGAAACGGACTCAATTGCGTGCATTTGAAGTGAATTTAGTATGAAGAATATGTATTTTTCCAATGATTTCTGCGAAGCTAAAGCTATAATTCATATTTAATACAATTTTTCATTTTCGTTGTCATTTCTGTCTGTTTGCAATTGGAAATAATAATCATGACAATATGAAACGATCAATGGAACACTTTTGTACTTATTCCGGGTATTGTAGTTAGTGCTATTTTGCAATTTTTAGTCATCGTATTTAAAATTATACTGAAGTTTTGGGTGTCTCGTGAAATGTATTTCAAATAAAACCGCAGTTTTCTCCGACGATGGAAAAGATGAAATTGTTTAAGCTTCATTCATAACTCAAAGTAGCCAAAATTCAAATTACGGCAGTTTACTTATTATGAGTGTTTTTATTTAGGCGGTTGAAGTGGTGAACTCTGTTCTTCGTCTGTGGCCATTCGAAACACTGCATCGCTAAAAACAATTAAACGATCTCACATTTTATCGTTATTACGTTACCCCGATGGGGGGGGGGTGCGAAAGGCTGATTTACCTGCATTTCGGAATGATCGTGTGTGTC